>CAUYRH010132643.1:0-10448 GCA_963574655.1 Perodicticus potto
GCGGGCGCCTGCAGTCCCAGCTACTTGGGAGGCGGAGGCAGGAGACTCGCTTGAGCCCAGGAATCAGAGGTTGCTGTGAGCTGTGATGCCACAGCACTCTACCCAGGGTGACAGCTTGAGGCTCTGTCTCAAAAAAAAAAAGAAATTTGCATTACTATTAAGTTCCCTGGTGATATTGCTGGTGTGAGTACCCCATGTTAAAGCCAGTGCCCTAGTAAATGGTAATGATAACAAAGCAAAAGTATTGTTTTCACATTGACCATTCACAAAAGAACAAGGAGCTCCATATTCTTTTGGCTTCAACTTTTAGAATACCCAGTTACTATCCTTTATTGTTTCTTCAAAAGCCCATCTCTGATTGTCTCCTTGGAGAGTTTTTGTATTTGCATTGACACTAATTATCACTAGACATTTGCAGGTGACATCGATCAGACTCCATTTTAGGGTTAAATTGGTATGCACTGATTAGGGCACTGCTTTTGTTGCCGCTGAGGTTGCTCTCCACACAGGTGCTCAGAAAGAAGCTCCTACAGAGGTCTCCCTTTGTGGCTTCAGATTTGCACCTAGCTGCCACTTATACCACTACAGCCAATTTCCTTTTTTGTTTTTGAGAGTCTTACTATGTCGCCTTCGGTAGAGTCCTGTGGCATCACAACTCACAGCAACCTCAAACTCTTGGGCTTAAGCGATTGTCTTGCCTCAATCTCCCAAGAAGCTGAGACTACAGGCACCCACCACAACGCCTGGCTATTTTTTTGTTTCAGTTGCCATTGTTGTTTAGCAAACCCGGCCAGCACTGTGCTACGGGAGCCAAGCCTGCAGCCAATTTCTATGCCAGGTTGCCACATAGTCCTATTTTATTTTACCTTGTAGGCTGGTATACAGTAGCCCCCACCCCCATGCATGTACCCCAGTTCTCCAGGTAGGGACTGACTGACGCCACTCCATGCCAATTGGATGAGCAGTCAACTCAACCTGGCCAGAGCCAACCCACCTGCTCTACTCCCTTTGTCCAGTCACAGACCCAGTCACAAATAGGGACTGTCAAGCTCATGTGCTGTCTCTTCCCTGCCACCAGTGAGGCATCAGTGCTTGGTTTCGCCCAAATGCATCAGCTGCACCAAGGTGATATCATTCTTGCCAGCCATCCTAGCTGCAGCTGGGTTTCTGGTCAAGTCCATTTTAGGGACACTGGAGAGGAGTGGCAGTGTCCCTCAGCATAGGTTTGTCTCCAGCTTTCACCCCTGTCGTACTCAAACTCCAGGAAAGTTGGCCTTCACTAAGGCTTCAGCCTCATCAGCATCTCTCTTCCCATGCCTTTTATGTCAGGGTGCCAGGGCTACATTGAAATAAGGATATGAAAGTACACTACACTGCTGCCACTACTCTGCATTGCTCACTCCTAGTGGTTTTGAAACTAGTTAGATAGATAATTCATATAACCACAACTCAGTAGGCCACTTACGATCTTGCTTTCACTCAGAAGGATAAAACAAGAAACACACCAAGCCAGCTTTGCAGCTTTTCATGTTTTCAGAACTGTCTGGCATAGTCCCTGGGAGCTGTTCTCTGCCCCCTGCCCCCCATGTGACAGCTCAGGGGCAAAGGATCAAGACCATACAGATGGGTGTGGGAACTTAAAAATCTCAACTTCCATATTGGAAATAATACCTCTTATAACAGTCCAGTGGGCCTAAAAACCAAGGGTTCCAGCAAGGGATAAATATCACACTTGGGAAAGTGTAGAGCTGTGACTTTCTTAGCTGCTTACTTAGTCACTCACAGTCCTTCCAGTCTACTTGTAGTTTACTGGTCAAGTCATCTTTACTGTAAGCAGCGCTGCCTTGTAACATTGGTGACATCTTTCTTTATTAGGTCTCAAGAGAGCGTGGCTAAAAAGTTAACATTTATAAGCAATATATGTTTTTAGTGTATAATAAGTTTGAAGACACATGTTGTAATCTCTCTAGGCCAAGCACCGAAAGAACAATAAAAGATGTATAATTAAGGGAAAATGTATAATAAACATTTGGTTAATTATAAAAGAGATAAGGAAGACAAAAGGACATAAAACAATTGGGTAAAATAGAAGGCAAACGGTAAAATGATAGAGATAAAACTCAATATATCAGTAATGAGAATAAATATTAAAGGAATAAGTACTTTAGTTAGAGTAATAACATCATCAGACTGGGTTAACAAAAATAACCCAATTATGTGTTTATTAAAAGTAACACACCTTAACATAAGGTACAAAATACTTGCAATTAAACAGATGGAAAAATATATTATGAAAATACTAATCAAAAAAAAGAAGGTAGCTATACTAATAACAGAAAATTTAAGACAAGAAGCATTACTAAGGATAAAGACAGGCATTTCATAATGATAAAGTGGTCAGTCTACCAGAAATAAAGAAATTATAAATCTATATGTAACTAATAGCGTAGTTTCAATTATATAAACAAGCCATCGGCTGGGTGTGGTGGCTCACGCCTGTAATCCTAGCACTCTCAGAGGCCGAGGTGGGTGGATTGCTTGAGCTCAGGGTTCAAGACCAGCCTGAGGGAGAGCAAGACCCCCATCTCCACTAAAAAAGGAAAACTAGGTGGGTGTTGTGGTGGGTACCTGTAGTCCCAGCTACTTGGGAGGCTGAACCAAGAGGATTGCTTAAACCCCAGGAGTTTAAGGTTGCCATGAACTTACAGCGCTATGACACTCTACCTGGGGGGGGCATTAAACAGGGCGGCGCCTGTGGCTCAGTCACTAAGGCACCAACCCCATATACCAAGGGTGGCAGGTTCAAACCCAGCCCCAGCCAAATTGCAACAACAACAAAAAAAATAGCCAGGCATTGTGGCTGGCGCCTGTGGTCCCAGGTACTTGGGAGGCTGAGGCAGGAGAATCACCTAAGCCCAGGAGTTGGAGGTTGCTGTGAGCTGTGTGATGCCAAGGCACTCTACTGAGGGTGATAAAGGGAGACTCTGTCTCTACAAGAAAAAAAAAAAAAGCATTAAACATTGATAAATCTTAAAAAAAAAAAAAATGAATTCATAGTCATAATAAACTAACATACCTCTCAATAAGTGATTTATGCAGACAAAAAAATCACTTAAACCATGCGGTGCCTGTGGCCTAACGGGCTAAGGGGCCAGCCACGTACACCTGAGCTGGTGGGTTCGAATCCAGCCTGGGCCCGCCAAACAACAACGTTGGCTGCAACCAAAAAATGGCCAGGCGCCTGTAGTCCCAGCTACTTGGGAGGCAGAGGCAGGAGACTCGCTTGAACCCAGGAATTGGAGGTTGCTGTGAGCTGCGATGCCAGAGCACTCTATACAGGGTGACAGCTGAGGCTTTGTCTCAAAAAAAAAAACAAAAAATGGCCGGGTGTTGTAGCAGGCACCTGTAGTCCCAGCTACTTGGGAGGCGGAGGTAGGAGACTCGCTTGAGCCCAGGAATTGGAGGTTGCTGTGAGCTGTGATGTCACCAGACTCTATCCAGGGTGACAGCTTGAGGCACTGTCTCAAAAAAAAAAAAAAAATTCACTAAAAGCATAAAACATCTTGCTAATTTATACAAACTTGACCTGATAGTTATATAATGCCGTTTTTGACCATAACAAAGGCAACATACGCTATCTTGACCTTAAGCTGAGTCTTAAATAAAGCCTGAGTTAAATTTTAGTACGTTGAAATCATTTAGAGCATGTTTTTTGTTCGTAGTGATATTGAGCTAGAAAAAGATCAAGGTCTTCAAAAGGATAGATAGAAAATCCCTAAATATTATGGTAATGTTAAGCAGTACTCATCTAAATAATCCATAGGTCAATGAATAAAGCACAAAACAAATTACAAAATACTTTGAATTAGATGACATAGTAAGAAAGACATAGAATATCAAAACTTATGGGAAGCACCTAAAGCAGTGCTTGAGGAAAATTTATAGCCTCAGTGGATACATTAGTTTAAAAAGAAAACATGGGCTCGGGGCCTGTGGCTCAACGGGCTAAGGCACCAGCCACATACACCTGAGCTGGTGGGTTCGAATCCAGCCTGGACCCGCCAAACAACAATGACGGCTGAAACCAAAAAAAAAAAAAATGGCCAGGCGTTGTGGCAGGCGCCTGTAGTCCCAGCTACTTGGGAGGCAGAGGCAAGAGACTCGCTTAAGCCCAGGAATTGGAGGTTGCTGTGATGCCACGGCACTCTACCCAGGGCGACAGCTTGAGGCTATGTCTCAAAAAAATAAAAAATAACAATAAAAAAATATGGAGAGCTGAAAGTCAATGATCTAAACTTCTATCTCAGAAAGCTAGAAAAACAACAAATAAAACTATACTAAGATATCTCTCACCCATCACATTGGCAAAAATCCAAAAGTTTGGTAAGACACTCTTGGTAAGGCTGTGGGGATGCTGGCACTGTCAGACATTGCTGGTGGAAATACAAAATGGACCACTCTCTATGGAGAGGAATTGACTATATGAAGCAAAATGTTATATTCATTTACCCTTTTAGCCAGTAGTCCTTTCAGGAATCTTTCCTAAAAATATATTGGAAAAAAAATTGAAAATAATGATAAATGAAGCCATTTTATTGTAACCTGATTTATAATAACATAGTGGAAACAGCCCAAGTGCCCAGCTATGGGGACTGATTGAATAAAAAGTTCTGTGGATGTACATTACATGTGAACATCCACACAATGGAGGTTTACTGTTGCTGTCGAAAAGAAAGAGGACCACCTCCATAAGCTTCAGTGGAGTAATTTCTAGGACACCGAATGGTAAATAAACAAAGTAGAAAAACACAGGCTGGGCATGGTGGCTCACGCCTGTAATTCAAGCACTCTGGGAGGCCGAGGCAGGTGGATTGCTTGAGCTCAGGAGTTCAAGACCAGCTTGAACAAGAGCAAGACCCTGTCTCTGCTAAAAATAGAAAAACCTAGCCAGGCATCATGGTAGATACCTATAGTCCCAGCTACTGGGAAGGCTGAGGCAGAAGGATCACTTGAACCTAAGAGTTTGAGGTTGCTGTCAGCTACAGTGATGCCACAGCACTCTACCCAGGACAACAGAGTGAGACTGTAACACAGTATCTTAGGTTACTATTTATCGTTTAAAAAATGGCAGGAGGAGAGGGACTGTATGTGGAGAGAAATACAAAGATATTTAAAAATACAAAATTAAATCTTAGAAATATTTTTAAATAATTTCCCATAGAGGGAAGAAGAAGAAAAGGTGATGAGGACAGGGGATGAAGCTAGATTTCCTTGAATCTAGAGTACACTATTTTTCAATTTGACTTTGGAACCAAACATTTTGCATAATTACACAAAATAACTTTTAATAAAGCAACTCCTAATTAAAATGAGCCTAACTGTGTAGTCAGTTGGTTGTATAACCACATCAAGAGGAATTATTCCAAATGCCTTTAAAACACAATTACAGTTGGCCCTTGAACAACGTGGGGGTTAGAGACACCAACCCCCTACAGTCAGAAATCCACAAAAGTCCACTGTAGACTCTTAACTACTAATAGTATAGTGTTGAACAGAAGCCTTACTAATAATACAAACCACAAATGAATGCATATTTGGTATGTTATGTGTATTGTATACTGTATTCCTATACTACAGTAAGCTAGAGCAAGGAAAATGTTATTAAGAAAATAAGACGCTCAGCACCTGTGGCTCAACGGGCTAAGGTGCCAGCCACGTACACCAAGCTGGCGGGTTCGAATCCAGCCTGGGCCCGCCAAACAACAATGACGGCTGAAACCAAAAAATGGCCGGGTATTGTGGCGGATGCCTGTAGTCCCAGCTACTTGGGAGGCGGAGGCAGGAAACTCACTTGAGCCCAGGAATTGGAGGTTGCTGTAATGCCACAGCACTCTATCCAGGGTAACAGCTTAAGGCTCTGTCTCAAAAAACAAAAAGAAAAGAAGGAAGAGAAAATATATTTATAATTCATTACATGGAAGTGGACATTATAAAGATCTTAATCTTCATCATTTTCACATTCAGTAGGCTGAAGAGAAAGAGGAGGAATTGGTTTTGCTATCTCAGCAGGGTCAGTGGTAAAAAAGGTGGAAGGGGAGGCAGGAGCAGCAGATGCACTCAGTGTAACTTTATTGAAAACACCTGTATAAAAGTTTACCTGCACAGTTCTAAGTGGACCTGCATAGTTTAGACCCATGGGTCAACTGTATTTGACTGTATATCCCATATGGAACAAAAGAAAACCTTATACAGGTTGCATATTCTTTACCTGAAATGGCCTGGGGTAGGAAGTGTTTTGAATTGAGGGTTGTTTGTTTGTTTGTTTGTTTGGAATTTTTGCATTATACTGATTAAGCACCCAAAATCTGAAGTGCTCCAATGAGCATTTCCTTTGAGCATTATGTCAGTACTCAAAAAGTTTCAGATTTTGCAAGCATTTTGAATTTCAGATCAGAGGTACTCAGCCTTTCCTGTTTTCAGTAATACTGTTTTTGTTGATGATGTTGATAGTGTTCTTCTGAGATTACAGGTTTTGTAAAATAAATGAGTAATTTTGTCGGTTTTGAGAACTTTGAAAACAGATGTCTGAATGATAATAAGTTAACACCTCTGGTCCTAAATTGGGAATATTAGAAAAAATTTGATGTGTTTTATCAGTTTTTAAATTCCTGGCTTTATTTGCTGAAAAGGCAAGACTAACCCAGTACTAACAAGCAACCTTAGTGTCTTGTGATCTTTAGGTACCATTTTCCACTAAAAGGAACCAGGATTCCTTGGAGAAATAAGGTTCACCACGTCTGGGAAGTCAGGGAAGGTACCAGTATCAACAAAGCTTGTGTCAAAAAAACTTGGAACCAAGTTGAATACGCTTTTGTTGTCCAAAGATGAGACAGTTTGAGCAACAGGAGGATAATAACTACAATGAATGAAACACTTCTTATATACATAAACAAACTAAAATTTGTTTTGATAATTTTATCTTCAAGAATACATGGAAACAGCTTGTTTTTTTAAATGCATATATAAAGTAACAAGCATATATTTCTAAATTAACTCTTCTTTGAGGTAAACAAATTATTGATAAGGGAACGTCTCTTTAGGAGTACAAGGAGCACTAACATTAGAATATTATAGCTTTTCAGCACCTAATGAATTTATGGCAGTGATCATCACTGGCTGCTAACATCACAAAAAGAGAGACACACAGTATGTCTGTACCATTGGAAGTTCACAGTACCAAAATGAAAACATTTTGTCCCAATTCTTCCCCCAAAAGTCAAGTCTGAACCAATAAAGTCTCTAATGGCCAATTTATAGGAAATAACAGGGGACACAGGAACATGTTAAATGGTACCATGAGGATGCACTTAGTAGAGTTCAATCAGTGAGAAACTACAGAATAAATAACCGTATTTCTTCCACAAAAAAAAAATAAGTTTGTAAAAGAAAAAATGAGATAAAGATGACACTAGAGATGAAAAGAGACTTAAGGAACACATCAACCAATTGCAGTGTATGGACCTTATGCAGATTATGATTCAAAATGTAAAAACAAAGCAAAGCATTCATAACATTCAATACTCAACAGTATTAAAGAATTGTTTTCAGTATTTTAGGCATAATGTATAAAGCTTATGTTTCAAACATAAGCTTTTATCTTTTAGAGGTACACTGAAAAATTTACTGGTAAAATTATATGAAGTCTGGAGTTTGCTATGCATTAACAAGAATGTGAGTGTAGATGAAACAGGATCGGCCGTGAGTTGATAAGCGTGAGCTGGTGGTAAGGACATGGGAGTTCATTATACTGTTCTCTTTATTTTTGTATACTCTTGAAATTTTTCATTATAAAATGTGTGAACAATGTGATCACAAGGATAAGAAAACAAATAACATCGGCTCAGCACCTGTGGCTCAACAGGCTAAGGCGCCAGCCACGTACACTGAGCTGACAGGTTCGAATCCAGCCCGGGCCCGCCAAACAACAATGATGGCTGCAACCAAAAAATGACTGGGCGTTGTGGCGGGCGCCTGTAGTCCCAGCTACTTGGGAGGCTGAGGCAAGAGACTCACTTGAGCCCAGGAGCTGAAGGTTGCTGTGAGCAGTGATGCCATATCACTCTATCCAAGGTGACAGCTTGAAGCTCTGTCTCAAAAAGAAAAAAAAAGAAAAGAAAACAGATAGCATCAGAAATGAGTAGGTAAATTAAAAAGGCAAAGTGACACATCTTAAACTAAAAATGTGTTTAATTGTTTAAGGTGTTTAAGTCAAATACTCAGCAGATGGGTTACATGGATCAGAAATAAAGACAATTAGTGAATTGCAATCTTTTTAATAAAAATACCAGGAATGGCTCAGCGCCTGTGGCTCAACGGGCTAAGGCGCCAGCCACATACACCTGAGCTGGCGGGTTTGAATCCAGCCCGGCCCGCTAAACAACAATGGTGGCTGAAACAAAAAAAGAAAAAAAGGCCGGGCATTGTGGTGGGCACCTGTAGTCCCAGCTACTTGGGAGGCAGGAGACTCGCTTGAGCCCAGGAATTGGAGGTTGCTGTGACCAGTGATGCCATAGCACTCTATCCAGGGTGACAGCTTGAGGCTGTCTCAAAAAAAAAAAAAAAATACCAGGAATATTATAGAGGAGATAAATGAAGAGATAAGAGAATCAAGACTCAGAAATTTTAACCATGTATCTCAACCTGGATAAAAGAAATCTGTGCCTACATATATTACAGTGAAACTTCAAAACAGCAAAGACAAAGGTATTTTTTTTTTTTAAGGCAGGCATGAAACAGAGTTTATTGAATTGAAGAAAAGAAAGATAGGTTTACAGAGTAAGAGCAAAATAAAGGTTTTGGGCCTCCTTTGTCTACGAAGGAAGAGGCCAGACAGAGGTATCTTGAAAGCAAGCATCTGTTTCAGTCAGGATGCTGTCAGGGAAACTGAAATAATACTGGGTATTTCAGAAGAACAAATTTAATTTACAGATTTGATTTCATTGTTTGGGGGGGCGGGAAGGAAACACTTAGGTTAACCATAGGTAACAACTGTAGGGAATAGCACCACCCTAGGGGTGAGTGAAGGCAACAAATTGGGGTGTTTGGAATTTAGAAATTCCCAGGAGGAACTCTGAGGAGCTGGAGCTCCTACTTCTGAAGAGGGAACACGGCCTGGCTGCTGAGGGGACACAGTGAGGCTGGGTGTGGGGGTGCTGCTGCTGGAATGACACTGACAGGAGCAAAACATGCAAACAGGAAAAAAGAAGTCCCTTCTTGCCTTCCAGTCTCCTAGTGCACACATTTGTAGGACCTAACAAGCCTCCTGGTAAAGGAGAAATGTGGTTTGCAGAGTCGAGCCACAGATACTAGAATTTTGGATTTGGACTTGAAAGATAAACAGCTTAATAAACATTACAGCAACTACTAGTTCCTTCCATAAATTTTTGTTTTGGGGGGTTTTTTTGCAGTTTTTGGCCAGGGCTGGGTTTGAACCTACCACCTCTGGTATATGGGGCTGGCGCCCTACCCTTTTGAGCCACAGGCACCACCCCCCTTCCATAATATATTTAATAGAGGTTTACTATGTGCCATTTACTTTTTAAGTGCTTGGGATAAGTCAGCAAAGAAAAACTTAAAAGATCTCGGTCTTTGTGGTTACAGAGGAAAAAAACAAATCATCTACAGAATAACGATGGCTAAGATGACACCCTGTTTATTAGCCACTGTCAAAGCCCCTTGACAATTTTGAAAGAATACATGATCCCCTAGTATTGTGTGACCTAACATGTGGTAAGGATAAAGATATGTAAAGATAAAGAAGTAGGAGAAGTTGGCTCAGTGCCTGTGGCTCAACAGGCTAAGGCGCCAGCCACATACACCTGAACTGGTGGGTTCAAATCCAGCCCGGGCCCGCCAAACAACAATGACGGCTGCAACCAAAAAATGGCCGGGCGTTGTGGCGGGTGCCTGTGGTCCCAGCTACTTGGAAGGCGGAGGCAGGAGACTCGCTTGAGCCCAGAAATTGAAGGTTGCTTTGAGCTTTGATGCCATGGCACTCTATCCAGGCTTGAGCCCAGAAATTGAACGTTGCTTTGAGCTTTGATGCCATGGCACTCTATCCAGGGTTACGGCTTTAGGCTCTGTCTCAAAAAAAAAAAAAAAATCTTAGCTTCATATCATTTCACAAGGTGTATTTTAAAATTACAGAATTGTTATTTTGTTTGTTTTTTTACTTTGATCTTTTTTTTTTTTTTTTTTTTGAAAAAGAGCCTCAAGCTGTAACCCTGGATAGAGTGCCATGGCATCAAAGCTCACAGCAACCTCCAATTCCTGGGCCCAAGCGAGTCTCCTGCCTCCACCTCCTAAGTAGCTGGGACTACAGGTGCTCACCACAACGCCCGGCCATTTTTTGGTTGCAGCCGTCATTGTTGTTTGGCGGGCCCAGGCTG
>CAUYRH010132644.1:0-53740 GCA_963574655.1 Perodicticus potto
TTGTTCTCACAAAGTAATGAGAAAGTCTCTTGAATGTTATCGCAATCAGGTTGATGAAAATATCTCTGATTGTATCTGAAGCCCGTACACTGTACCCCATGATTGAATTATTGTACACAGCTATGATTCAATAAAACAAAATTAAAATTAAAAAAGAAAAAAAGAAAGAAAGAAAACTCTGTCAAGTAAAGGAATACATTTTCTTCTGGAGGTTAATTCTATGCCTTTTATTTATTCACTTATTAAAGTATATTTATTAAAGATGTGACAATATGGAGAAATCTGTAACCTACATTGGTGCTTTTCTAAAATGCTCATATAAACAGAGAAAAACTGAAATATCAGTGATGAATTTTATATATTCCTGTCCAAGAGAGGACTATATAAGTCACATCATACTTCTGGTGCTGGATCAACTGTAATTCAAGACTAGTTGGTTATTTACATGCAGATGGAGTTCACGAAGTGCATAATGGAATTTCACTTTTCTAGGAGTTATTTTGGTAAACAGCATTTCCAGAGTAAAGCAATTAGCTGGTCTAACTTCGTTGTTAGCAATGCAAAAGTATCAGATTACTTGCCATTCACCTCCATATGGCAATGGTGTAAGGCCTTTGAAGATGTTATCCTGTGATCAAAATAGATGCCACTTTATCAACTAAGATGGATTCCAAGGTTAAGGAAACGAAAGGAACCTACAGGTTGACGGTTCAGGACCTGGCTGCCATGGTAAATTTCTAAATCCCTACAGCTATAAGAAATGATAGGCTGTTACTAAACTATATGACAGTAGGAGCTATCAGACCTCTCCTAACTCTGATTTACAACTCAAACCACCATGACTCTGACCGGACAGAGGACTTGCCTTAGAAACATTCTCTGCTAATCAGCAGCTGCAGACCTTAAGCTAACTCCAGCCACCTTTCAGAGGTTGCATACAAACTGTCTTTGTGTCTTATAGTTCACCTTTTGAAATAGAGAACTAAATTCCACTTTGTTTTAATGCTAAAACCCTGCCCCAAAGTGAACATGGGATATACAAGACCAGACAATGAAGTTCACAAACTCATTCTAGAAAGAGTGCTATATACTTCACTGCTGAATATCGCTATGGTCACCTTTGAAGTACTCCCGTTGGGAAGCTATGCACCAATGCTAGTACCTAGTCCACCCTTCAAAGCGCTTCTTTCAGGACGAGTTCACGAACTTCACTTTCATACCCATAGAAGCATAGCTCCGAAGGCCATTCTAGACAAAAGAGTCCCAAAATTGCTTGGAAGGGTGGACTAGGTGCTGGTGTGGGTGGGTAGCTTCCCAAGGGGAGTACTTCAAAGGTGACCATAGTGACACTCAGCAATGAAGTATGTAGCATTTTTTCTAGGACGAGTTCCCAAACTTAATTGTCAGACCCTATATGATGACAGGTCTGAAATCCATTCCAGCAAAAAAGAGCTCCAAAATTGCTTTGAAGAGTGGACTAGGCCCTGGTCAATGTATAACTTTTGCCCAAGTGGAATATTCAAAGGACTATAGTGACATTCAGCAATGAAGTATGCAGCACTTTTGCTAGGATGAGCTTGTGAACTTAATTGGCCAACCTCATATGTTACATATGTGTACCCATTGCCTATGTGCTCAGTTTCCCTCATAAATATGTATAGCTTCCCCCCCTCAAAAAAAACCTGCTGAATATGTATGACTCTAATGTGTAATCTGGACTCTGTGAGGCATAAAATCACAAACCTCCCCTTCTCTCCTCAAACAGAGACCATGTTCAGTATACTCTGGAGACTATTTCTTCCTGGTTTGCAAACAGGTATCACCAATAAAGTTCTCTCCTTTTTATTATTTAGCCATCTTTTGGACAACTCCAATCCTTACCACAAACTCCTTATTTACTATTTACACTTGATCTATACCCATGTTTAAACTGTATCCACTTTTTAAAATAACCTGTCAGTTTTAATTCCCTTCAGAATAATTATATTTCAGTATGTGCAAATATAACCACACCTCCATCTTCCTTGTCAAAAAAAAAAAAAAAAAAAAGCTACTGGTTAAAAAGTAAGTATTTTGAGTATATGCTGAAAAGATTTTTAATATTAAAAAATAAGGTAAGGAGGCTCAGTGCCCGTAGCTCAGTGGTTAGGGTGCCAGACACATACACTGAGGCAGGCGGGTTTGAACCCGGCCTGGGTCTGCTAAACAACAATGACAACTGCAACAACAACAACGAAAAAATAGCTGGGCTTTGTGGCAGGCGCCTGTAATCTACTACTACAGCAACTTGGGAGGCTGAGGCAAGAGAATCACTTAAGCCCAAGAGTTTGAGGTTGCCGTGAGCTGTGATGCCACAGCACTCTACCAAGGGCAACATAGTAAGACTCTGTCTCAAAAAAATAATAATAATAATAAGGTAAGGAGCACAAGATAGTAGAGCTTCAAAGATGTAAAAAATGATGTCTGTTTTCCTCAACGTATTTTTGGTAAGGATGTCAATATGTTTAGTCTTCTGATTAGAAGATACTGGTACCAAAGATTTACAAAATAAATAACAACAAATAAATAAATAAATAAATAAATATATATATATATATATACATATATATTATAAAACACACGAATTTCAAGGTGATAATGCTTTACTTACAGATCCTCTAAGTCCCAGAACACTGAATAACATTTCACATGTTCATGTCCAAATAAATATGTATGTGGTGTTTTATAATAACCAGGAGTTGATAGGGAGAGGTAGGTCATTTTCAGGGATATTTTAGGTATGTATGTATATGTGTATTTATATGTATATGTTTATGGATATATACACATGTAGACATGTGCATGCATGTCTGCATAAGTACTTTTTCTTTAAAACAAAGGCTCCTTCATAGATAATGCCTAAAAGAACAACATCTGGTGCTCTGGTTTAATGAAACAGACCAACAACTTGGCATCTATCTTTATTCTTTCCATTTTTAATCAAATTAAATCACTCTACATGCTGGAAATACCCAAGAAAAGACTTTTGTGCCCTCTCACCTGGGTATCCTAACGCACTCAGAAGCACCCTAGGTCACCTGCATCCCCAGTCCCAGGCTTCCATATTTCAGCCATTTCTCTTCTCATTCTCTGTGCAATCTTATCCACCCAAATGAATTCATATAGAACCTATATGTTGAAGACACTCAAATGTCTCCCTTTCACCCCAATATTTCCCTGTAGTCTAGACTCTCATATCCAACTGTTTGCTTGACATCTCCATTTTGCTATGTAACAGACATCTAAGATACAATGTATGTAAGACTGACCAAGTGATACTCCCAATTCCCAAACTTGGTTATTCTACAATCTTTCTCATTTCATGTGATAACTCCATTTTTATTGACAGCTGTGGCCAAAACCTTTGCAGTCATTGCCCAAAAATCCTACTCTTACTCTACATCTTAGTTACCAGCAAATGCAGTTGTCTTTAAGTCTATTTCTCATCGCCTCAACCACTATCACCCTAATCGATGATAACAGCTTTCCTCAATCAGTCTTTTTCAGTGACCTCCTGATATTCTCATACTCTTACCCTATTGGAATCCGTTTATCCACACAGCAGCCTGAATGATTCTTTGAAATAAAAGTCAGATCTTATTATGTCCATACTCTCCAACTGCAAATGGTGTCCCATAAAATTCTTAATAATATCCAAAGTCCACGCCAGGTTCTACAAACATGATCTTGCCCCTCTTTTCCTATCATTCTCCTCTTCATTCAACTTTGCTTTAGCCACAGTGGCTGTCTTCTTATCAAATACAGTAAACAGGTGTAAGATTCAGGGCCTTCGCATTTGCTCTTCTGTTTGAAATGTCCTTCACGGAGCTATGAAGATGATTTGTTACTTCAGTTTAATTTAAACAAGTTTCTGGTCGAATATCACCTCCTCCAAAGGGACTTCCTGACAGCTATATGTTGCACCCTCTATCATTATCTACTCCCTTACCTTGCTGTATTTTTCTTCATAACACTTATGACTAAATGAAATTATATATTTGTCTATTTCTCCTATGAAATTAAAAACTTTGCTTTCTACTATAGCCCAGGTGTTGAAAATGGTATGAAGAATGTGATAGGTGCTTGATAATAATTTGTTCACGAAATGAGTGTACTGTATATCATAAAATTAGTTTATGATTATGAATATTTAGCAGAACCTCATTATTCGTGTATTTCGTATTTGCAAATTTGCCTATATTCTAAATCAATCTGTAACCTTTCAGTCAATACTCAGAGCGATTTTGTGGTCATTCACAGATATGTGTATATGCCATGGTGAAAAGATGGAGTTGTCCTGTCTTGTCTTTCTGTTTCAGATCTCACACTGTAACCACGTGCGCTGTTTTGCAGTTTATTTAGAGCTATGTGTTTCCCAATTTTGCCCTTTTCTTGGATGATCTTTGATTTTGCAACAAGTCAAAGTCATTTTTAACTTGGACCATTAATACATTAAGTATCTCACTGATACTAACTGTATACACACCAAGTATATGATATAGTTTGATTTTTGTGAATCTTTGCCAACTCGATAGTGGAACTTTGTACCTTATTATTTTATGTGCATTTCTCCCATTGTTGGTGAGGCTGAACATTTTTGGTAAGTTTTTCCTTTGAGAACAGTCTATCAATGTGCCATTTGTCCATTTAAGGGTAAAGAACCATTTCTAATGAACCTCTATGTAAACTGAGATAGCGATGCAGGAGATTAATAGAAATACTCAAGATAACTCATTTTCCTCTGAAAAACATCTATTCAGTGTGGTTTTTGAGTAGCAAAAGATGCATGAATAAGCGCACAAATTAATTGAAAGTATATACATATTTCCAGAGAACAGACACTGAAGAAAACTGATGTATTTTAATCAAGGGATAAAAATGTACAACTTAGTAACTGCAGGTCCCTATACTACTAGAGTTAAATAAACATGCCTCTACTTGACACCCAAACCTCTCCAAAGAGGTGGACAGCAAAGCTATTTATTCTTTGCTCATCATGATAAGTGTGTTACTATTCTCTGCGTTCAAATAAAGGGAAAAATCAATTGAATAAAACTCTAAATCCTAATGATACCACTTTTATATATTTAATAGGTCACTGTAGTTTAGAGTAAAGCAATGTCAGTATGATTTCATTGGATGTTTCTAATTATAATAATGAATATTACCCTTAAAATATGGAATTTACCAGGGTTTATAGTGCTTTATCAGTTTATCTTAAATTTGTGAATAAAATTTTCATGTATTATATCTTTTTCAATATGTTTTTAATATCACTCTCATTATGTTATATGTAAGTAGAAAGAAAAAGGATACAAAAGTAGATAAAATCTTAGCTATAATCTTGAGAATTTTATTTAAGTTTTCTTAGCCTCAGTTTCTTTTTCTATAAAACCATGCTTAATATACTGCCTGGCACTGCACTTAGTAAGCTCTGCATAAATGATAGTGGTTATTATTATAAATATTAGGTATCAGAAAATGCAAAATTAAGTGAAAAAACAGTAGCTACCATAAACTTTAGCTTTAGCTTTTCTGCTACAAACATAACCAGAATCTGTTCCTTTTAAATGCACATAATAGAAATGCTTTATCATTTTTATTAGTTATTATAATAATCTTTTATATTCATACCTTTTTAATTCACCTCTAAACTTTTACTATCAATTACTTATACTATTCAATTAAATACTATATGCTTTTCTTTTCTTCTATGTTTATATATGCTAAGGACAAAGACAGCCTAGGAAAATAGGATATTATAACATTTATGATCGACCCTTGAATGTAGGGCAATGAGTTTTCCATCAAAATTTACAAATAATATTAAAATTAAGATGGGCCTAGTGATTATGTTTTTAGTCTTAATTTCAAAGGGTCCCAAATGGACAAGACTATTAGAATGTGTAAAGAAAGAAAAATAATGACATCATACATTATTTCAGAAAACTTTATGATTTAACAAGTGAATTCTATTCCTCATTTAAAAATAAATAGGACTAAACAAACAAAAATCCTGATCAAAATCAACTGGAACTATTATCTTCACACTAGCTTGAATAATAACTGTTACTTATATATAACACCTCATTACAAAGTCATTTTTACATTGAATATCTAATTTTATTATCGGAATTACCTAAAGGGATAAGTAGGCTAAATATTACTATCACTAGTTTTCAAATTAAGAAACATTGTTATACAAATGAGGAAATAGGCACTGAGTTGTAAGATGGCCAAACTATATTCAAACAAGTAGCTGGTGTCAATGTCAAAACTAG
Organism: Perodicticus potto; assembly: GCA_963574655.1. Taxonomy (NCBI): domain Eukaryota; kingdom Metazoa; phylum Chordata; class Mammalia; order Primates; family Lorisidae; genus Perodicticus; species Perodicticus potto. The sequence goes on from CAUYRH010132644.1 coordinate 6,321, forward strand.
AATGTATATGTAATGATTCTCATCCTTGGACACATTTCTAGCATGTTTCTTTCAGATATGACTATACCAGAGTCCTTTGCTGCAAAGCTATTAGCTTCCAATAGAAGTCAGCATTTTCTCCTTACTACTTCCATGCATCTTAAAATAAAAATGCCAGTGCTGTGGTTGGAATGCATCCCCCAAAATGCATGTGCTGGAAACTTGACCCCAAATGTGGAGATGTTGAGGGGTAGGACCTTTAAGAGGTGATTAGGTTATGAGGCAAACTCATAACATAATTACCACAGGAGTGATTTTGTTACTGAAAGAGCAGATTTATAAAACCAAGTTTTGTTCCTTCTTTCTTCTCTCTTTCTCTCGTGCATGTGCTCTTTTGCCCTTCTGCCCCTGCACGCTTCTGGCATGGGATGAAAATAAGCCTTGGCCAGATGCTATCACCTTGATATCAGACTTCCCAGCTTCTACAACTGTAGGAAATAAATTTTTTTTCTTTGTAAATTACCTAGGTTATGGTGTTCAAAGTAAAGACTGACAGTTCCCTTTTGACTGTTTTATATGAAAATACTGCTAAGGAGTTTGGGTAGTATAAAATTGGCACAAGGAAGTATTGTATTTGCTATTTGCTAAATTTGCCTCATCAACTTGTAGAATCCAAATATTAGCAAAATATTTCAGTTAATTTTAAGAAATCACAATAGCAATGGTACTACCTATGGCTTGATCCTTGTGTTCAAGCCATGATTAAAATGTATAAAATGTGGGAAATGGCAGATTTTGCTCAGATAGGTATGATATTGTTCTGGTAATCTCCTGAAATCCCTAACCCCCACATTCCTAAACAAGGCTCATCCTTACTGGTGAGGGAGGGGTAGCGGTGAAAACTACAATAATGGTAGCCAAGTTGATTGCCAGATTCCACATATTTTCCATAGTGATACAATGGAGTCTCCACTTGAGGCATGATCCCTCTTTTCTTATGACTGTTGTAGCAGCAGAAAGCTAGTTCTTTCTTTGTTTCTGCCATTCCGCCCTCTTCCTCTACTCTCACTTCTTCACCCTGACAATACTACCTAACATCAGTCCTTTAACTTCTTGCGTCAAACATTTCCCTGTGTTTCGCCTTAGGAGTCAATCAAAGTAGAACATTTGATGTATGAATGTTCAATGTTTAACTAACAAATCTGAATCTATAAACTGAAAAATATTCCCACTTATTCCTATTCCTTGACATTGAAACAAAAACACAATGATAAATATGATAGCAGTGATAGGTTCTTGATGAAAATTTTAATTCAGTATGCACTAAGGATATGTTAGGGGTCAATGATATATAAAACAGCATGATACAGTAAAGACCGCCCCGATCCTCATATGGTTGGTAGGTCTTTTTCGTTCTTCCTTCTTTTTCTTTTTTTTCTTCTCTAAATAAAAAGTGTACCCATCTTAGATTAAAAGATGCTTTGATAAGATCCTTAAGTGACATACAACTTGCTGAAAAGTAATAATTATTTATAATAACGTCAGATCAACTCTGACAACAGCTATCTATTAATATTCATACAATACATGTGATCATCATAACTAAGCATGGCGAAAACAAAAAAAAATTCTGAATTAAAACATAGTACTGCTGCTACTTTTCATAAGTCGTACACATACTAAAAAATTTAATGAATGACTTTTAAAACATGCTTTGCTGAAGTATAACACACATTGAGAAAAGCCTATGTAAGTGGTCGCCTGAATAAATTTTCACATGCAAAACATACCCATTTAACTAGCATCCAGATCAAGAAACAGAACATGAACACTACTTAAGCCCTAACATTTCTCTATTCTAGTCACTAACCTGCCCCCAAGGGTAACTACTATAATGATTTCTAAAATCATAGATTACTTTTGCCTTCAAAAACCACTTTTAAAGAATACTTTTTGAGGACCTGGTTTTCTACTTGTTGCTTAATGGGTAAGCAGTTGAAATCAAGTATATGTAAGTATATTTTAGCTAATCTAAGTACCTATGCAGCTATGATTAGGGTGAAATTTAATAGCATTCACTGAGCTGAATTTATCATACCAACTTTCTGCTAGATTTTGCTGTGGAAAGCAGACTAATGATATCATACATAATTGAGAAAACATCATGTCAGAACGCAGCCATAAATATGGAAACACTTATATTGAAATGCAAATGAGTATAGGATCAAGTAGCAAACTAAGAAGTTCAAAGAAGTGTTATGGCACAAGAGGAAAGTGAGAAAACATTGAAAGCTATAACAGTTGGGGAAGACTTTTTATAGAAGGGTGGGATTTAAATTGGTCCTTTAAAAAAATACACAGGTCTCAAAAAGGCTGAGAGAAGGGATGGCATTTCAGTTTGGAAAAGGAAAAGCAGCCTAGCTTCTGAGACAGGGTAATGGTGTGAGACAGGTATATACATACAATGCTCAAGCAAAAATAGATTTGGGGTTATAAAAGCCAAGATAGCCTGACAAATTCCTATATAATTCTATAAGGAATCATTTATTTGTGTTGAAACAATTTACTGAAATCCAAATGGCCATGATCTCTGTTTTCTTTCAATGTTACCCGAAGATATTAATGTTTTTACTCAATAGTTTCCTCTAGAAATGAAAATGAATTAGAGCGTTTATACGTTACAAACTGAAAATATTGGTTGGTAATGACTAGATTTCTAACCAGAAAAAAGAAAACATAACCTTTTTTCCTAAATCCTTTTGACATTTCACATTAAAAATACATTTTCTCAAACTCACTTATCTTGCTTAACTGATAAATAAGCTCCAGCAAACAGCTATACAACATTGTACCAATAGTCAACAATAATGTACTGTACTCTTAGAAATTTGTTAAGTGGGTAGATCTCATGTTTAATGTTCTTATTGAAAATTAAAAACAAATTCTACAATTTTTTTTTTTTTTTTTGAGACAGAGTCTTAAGCTGTCACCTGGGTAGAATGCCATGGCATCATAGATCACAGCAACCTCAAACTTTTGGGCTCAAGCGATCCTCTTGCCTCAGTTTGTCTAATTTTAAGAGAGATGGGGTCTTGCTTTTGCTCAGGCTGGTCTCGAACTTGTGAGCTCAAGTTATCCACCCACCTCAGTCTCCCAGAGTGCTAGGATTACAGGTGTGAGCCACCTCGCCTGGCCTCTATGAATATTTTGGACTTCTTATCATTTCTCTTATTAGACATTCATTTTGTTTAGAAAAATTAGAAGGGACTTGCTGAGGGTAAGGAACAAAGATGTATAACAAACTGGAGAATTTACATAGATAAATACGTATTTGGCTCCCTAACACTTAATGATATTCTCTTAAATTTTATAACATAGTTAAGGCATTGATATGATAGAATGCAATTAGTTTAAAAAAGGTTTAAGATATTTTAAACAGTATATATGAGAAAAATATTTGAGATATTTTAAAGAGTATATACAAAAGTCCAAAGGAAGCTAAACAATTTAACCTTTTTATTAAAATGATGTGGTGGTATCTGTACTCAATTTTACTCAGATGGCTAACATTAAAGTAAGATCAATCATACTGACTTGCTACATGGGTATATTCTGTGCTTTAAAAATGTTAGGTGATAACTCAAAGTTTAAATCTCTTAGGAAATGCAATAGTTTAACACACTTTTATATGTTAAGTCCTATAAGTCACAATAAATTAAATGAATTAAAAACAGTAGGATTTTGTTCCATAGATGATAGAAAAATATTAAAGATTTTTCAAAAGAAAAAAACTAACAGCAGACGATATGAAAGTAATTTTCAGTCATTAGAATAAAAGATAGCAGACATTTCAACTGTTAGTTCTATATTCCATTGAGACAGTTGGCCTTGTTAGGTCCTATGAGACTTGGCCCTTACCATTCCCTATAAACCTTTATGGCTTGGTGGCCTCCATAAGATTAGGTCCTTTCCATTACTAACTTGATTGTTTACAATTTTAACCTTCTCCTTGAAAGAAATAAAATGTAAAACAGGATATACCTTGTTTCTTCTCTCATATTTACAGCAAGCAGTACTTTTAGGCTGCTGTTTTCTACTTGGCAACTTACAACAATATTTTATTTTGAAATATGCCTATTGTACTAAAATGATAAGCAAAAAATTCAGTTAGATAAGCATTTATTGGCTGGGCACAGTGGCTCACCACATATAATCCCAATATCCTGAGAGGCCAAGGTGGGAAGATTACGTGAGCTTAGTTTGAGACTGGTCTGAGGAAGAGAGAGACCTCATCTCTACTAAAAATAGAAAAACTAGCTGGGCATTGTGGCTGGTACCTGTAGTCCCAGCTACTTGGAAGGCTGAGGCAGGAGGATCACTTGAGCCAAGTAGTTAGAGGCTGCAGTGAGCTGTGAGGACATTACAGCACTCTACCCAGGGTCCCAGGGTGACAGAGTGAGACTCCAAACAAACAAACAAAGAACCATTTATCAAGCACTTCTATCTGAGATGCTGTGTTAACACTAAGAGATTATAAGGACAAATAGAACACAGTCCTTGCCACTATGGAACTCAAACTAGGAGGAACACATAGAAGCAAATTAATAAATACAAAATGCAAATATGGTATGTGCTATATTACTAATAAGGCTAAACGTGCCACCGTGATTCAGAGAAAGGTGAGGTTAATTCTGTCAAAACGGGGCTACAGAGACTGTGGATAACTACATAGAGGATGTAGTGTTTACACCTTCGAAAAATTGTATTTGGTCACATTTATTTTCTATATATTTTCAAATACGTGAGCATGAATCTCTGTTGCATATTTTAGACCATGAAGGAAGTAAAACTATGGATGAAATACATATCATAAAATGACGCTAGACAAGATCTGCAAATGCACATCGACTCTACCACTCAGCTGTGTGATCACGGTCAATTCCTTCATCCTTCTGGATCTCAGTTTCTTCCATTTGAAAACAGCAAAGTTAGACTAAATGCCATTTTAGGTACCTTTTTAGCAAGGACTAGATAATCTCTAAAGCTCTATGAGCTCTAGAGTTTTTGAAAAGGTATTCTTTTCTTTCCCATTTTTTTTACTCTACTATTATTTTACTTTCCCTCTTTTATTTTATTGATACCCCCCCCACACACACATTTCTTTCAATTTGAACTTTTATCATAATTAAACCTGTGAGGAAGTCCAAGGAAATAAACAGCTAACCAGTCACTAACACGTCATGGAAACACGGCAGATATCAGAAGGTATAGTTGATAACTAACATCACAATTTATTTAATTAATAAAACATTAACACCATTCATAGAAAGTTTCACTAGTTTTTACCTTGTAGGATAGCACTAATTTAACTGAAGTGAAATCTATTTTGGATTTATGCAAAACCTTAGGATTAATACTGCCTTCAAACACATTAATATAAATTTTTCCCCTTTTGAATTGAATAGTTTTAATTAAACTTTACTAACCCTTTTGGTTTAATCCCTGGAGCCGCCCTATAAAGCAGTAGAGATTTTAAATCAAATTGCAAAAATCCTCGTAGCTGAAAGTTAAAGTAAAAGCCCCTGGGCGGGTGGGGGACAATAAAGAATTTATCAAATGTATCTCATAAACCAGCAATGCTTTATACAATATATATTATTAGCTATAAGTTTATACACACAAACATATGCCATCTTTAAAATTAGTCATTTGCGGAAAAGGCAATTGTGCTCTATCACAAGTATTTTCAATGTTTCAAAGTCATCACGGTCTCTATAACAACCACTTTTTTTTTCCTCTAAAGACTCATTAGTATGTCAAACGTGAATGAAAAGACTTGCAGATTCATAATTTAACCTAGAATAAAATGACCAGAACAACGTTATTTTATTAGTTTCACTGGTAATAAAGTCACATTAAGTAAATTGCTTCTGAACTTCATAAGGGCTATATCGCACTCTCCTCCCTTACTCTCTTTGTTTGCCTCACGTTTCCCTGTAATAAAAAACGAACTGAATAACAAACTACATAAATAAATAAATAAATAAATAAATAAATAAATAACCCAACCCAAACAAAACCACTCTCTACCTCTTCAGAAACTTTTCCCACCAAAGTACTCATAATAGAAGAGAACACCGAACGTGCACCTCTAGGGATCTGCGGCAAGTGGGAAATTTCTTTGAAGTCATCTGTTTTATTTTAAAAATTCATACAAATTTTTGAATTCTACTCCATAATATATGCCTGGTTTAATGTAAAAATCATGTTTTTTCCCCCAATATCTTTGAATTACCGAGCTCTAGATAAAAAAAAAAAAAAAGCTCACGTTACAACATAGCTTCATATCTTCCAACAAATACAATCTTTGAAGCTTGGCTTTATAAGATGTAAAGGTAATTATGAAGTAATTTTTTCCATGCCTCCTATATACTTCTTTCCTTTTGTTTTCCTTTCAGTTCAAGGTGATTTTTCCCCGTTTGTCATTAATTTTGAAGCCAGTAACTTTAGTAGTGAACCAAGTAAGTCTGTTATTTGTTCTATCAGACAGAACAAATCCTTACTCTACCAAAGTAGGTATTTGGGTACTAAAAACACAAAAACATAGAAAAAGTCATTGGTAGTCATCTAACTGTTCTTTAAATATGAGTCAAATAATTCATTGTGTTTTTTTTTTGTTTGTTTGTTTTTTGTAGAGACAGAGTCTCACTTTATCGCCCTCTGTAGAGTGCTGTGGCGTCACAGCTCACAGCAACCTCCAACTCCTGGGCTTAGGCGATTCTCTTGCCTCAGCCTCCCGAGTAGCTGGGACTACAGGCGCCCACCACAACGTCCCGGCTATTTTTCTGTTTTGCAGTTCGGTCAAGGCTGGGTTTGAACCCACCACCTTCGGTATATGGGGCCGGCACCCGACTCGATGAGCCACAGGCACCGCCCAATAATTCATTCTTCAACTAGGAAGAAAAGGTACTTCTCAATATTTGTTTTTAAACAAGCAGATCATTTTTCAAAGAGATAGTCATCAAATAAAATGAATTACATAATCTATTTTTGTTTTTGCCGGTATGTGTATGTGTATATATTGGGGTGTCAAAAAATGCATTTTAAGAGATGTTATCTGTGTATTACTTTCCAAAGCTGAATTAAACTATAGTAGCAGTATGTATTATGATGTTCACTCAAATGATGATGTTAATCAAATGTTAGTGTCACCCCAGGAAGGACAAAGAAAATGGTGGAAGATCACAAGATCTGTTTGCCGTGGTATTTGAAATTCAAGAACATTATGGAAGCATGATGACAATGGGGGTGTGAGCACGCAAAAGAACCTCCAACCCACCTAACAATTGCATGCAGCCGGGATAAGCTTGAGACACATGATACTGTCAAATGGCATGTGCAAGGATACAAGTGGACACTTGGGTCAATGTTGCTCAAGCAGTAATATGCTGTAATATGCTGTAATCAAAAGTGTATGGGCACTTTGAGCACCTCTTGTAATTGTAGAAGTCAAAATGTTCCTTGTATTCATCTGTCGTTATCAGTATATGCTGAGTATTACAATATTGAGTATTATAATTTTAATATAGCTGTTTCCTTTCTTAAAATATTCATACATTTTTTGGCACCCTTTGTATATACAGTGTGTATGTTATGCAAAGTACTGAAGGTGACAGAATGTAATGGAAACAAGGCTGAAATGAACATTAAGCAAACAAGACAAGCTAGTCTTAAATACCAAGGAAGAGTATTTAACTATAAGTAAGAGGCAACTGGCTTGACCTTTTACCATATTTTGTTTCTTCCTGTAGACTAAATTCTAAAGTATTTTCTTCTTAGGCTTTAGTAACAAAACATTTTTTAAAAAGGAAAAGGAAATAGATTGTGAACAGTGATTTGACAAATGATAGTCAGTTGTCTTACAGGACAGGGCAGGAGAGATTTCCAGGCAGGGGATGCAGCATGAAATTGTACATAATGATAGGATTATTTTAAAGTACTAAAAATGGCTCAGGAGAATATATGTCTGAGCATATTGAAATGAAAACTAGGAGGGGATGAAAGAGGGATGCAAGCAGGTAGAATGTGCTTAAGAATTCTTTGAGGTGAGAACTCTGAATATGAATTTCATAGAGAAAGAAAAAGAACTAGTCAAGGAACTTGAGACTGGAGGTTGCTACAGCCCTAGCAACATGATAGAAAGAGTATTTTTGGCAACAACTTTTCAAATAGACTGGCAGAAAGAATACACAAAATCAAAAATAATCAAGATATAACTGAGTGATATTGCTCTTGAAATGGATTGAGACTAAGAAGTTGGGGATAATGGAAAACAAAAATATGAAAAGATTTAGCAAAGGTCCAGACATAGAAAATAAACAAATAAAACTGAATATAATAGTTACTGAGACTTGAGGAATTATTAGATATCCTTATTGTTTCCTTCTAATAAAACAATAGAAACAACCATAATATTCTTAGTAGTATACCCATTACTACCACTACTACTAATACTACTAGTGCTACTACTACTACAATTAAAAATATTGGTACAGCAATAGCTGCATACTTCCTATGCATCAAGTACTTTACTGGATGCTTGATATATGTTAATTAATTTAATCTTATAGTTACTATCATTCTCATTTTATGGATAAGAAAACAAAAAGTTGGAAGTTTAAATTACTAACTTAAGGCTAGGGAACTAGTAAGTAGTAGAGCTAAGGTTAATGAGTTATAATATTTAAATTAAAAGGCTCTATACTCTACTTTTGTCAGTAGTAGTAGTGCCTAAAGTATGTGATATACTTTAATGATACTCTTTATAATTACATAAAATGTATAAATGCTATATATGCAAATATGTTTCATGTGCCTATAAACAGCTATAGTTATTTTAAAAAATTTAAAATTAATACATAATAATTATATCTATTTATGGAGTACATGTAATATTTTGATATATGCATACAATGTGTGGTGATTAAATCGGGGTATTTGGGATATCCATCACCTCAAATACTTATCACTTTTTTGTGTTGGAAATATTCCAAATGTTCTCTTCCAGCTATTTTGAAATATAAAGTAAATTGTTAAGTAGTACTACCACTGTATCATTGAACACTATATCTTATTCCTTCCATTAACCAAACTCTCTTCATCCCCTCTGCAGGCTCTGGGGACAGTCGTGCTGCTTTCTAGCTTCATGAGATAAACATTTTTAGCTCCCTCATATGAGTGGGGACATGCAATATTTGTCTTTCTGTGCTTGGTTGATTTCACTTAATATAATGACCTCTGGTTCTATCACATCATTGAAAATGACAAGACTTAGTTCTTTTTTGATGGGTGAATAGTATTCAGTGTAGTTATACCACATTTTCTTTATCCATTCATTTGTTGATGGACACTTAGGTTGATTTCATATCTCTTTGCTAACATGAATAGTGCTACAATTAACATGGAATAGCAGATCCCCTTTAATATACTGATTGCTTTTACTTTGAATAAATATCCTGTAGTGGGATGCTTATCATATGCAAATATGTATAGTTGCATATAACTTATAAATATAGATATCTCTACACATACCACACATATATATCAATCAACAGGTATTTAGATGTAAAAACCAAACTGATATATGCTTTATGCCAGATTTCATTTTAGTCATTCCACATTATTTTTACCAGAAATAGATTCATCACACACCTACACACACAACACACACACACACACACGGGGTGTCTGTAAAGTTCATGTGCAATTTAAAACTTTATGACCACCCTGTGCGTGTGTGTATGTATACATGTACGTAGAGTATCTTCAGTGTAATAATTATAAACCACAAAATTTATAGAACATTTTACTTGAATGTACTTATGATATATTTTTTACCAAAATCTTTTTAAAATTGATTCTAATATTAAGCAAAGAAAATATTAAAAAATCTGGTAGATGGCAATTAATAAGTAGTAATAGCACCAAAATAATCTAATGTAGGATCTGGCCGTATATCATTTTACATATTTAAAATGATAATACAAATATTTAAAATGTTGCTATTATTCCACATTAGTTGCATGTTACTAAATATGTCTCTAGTCACAAAGATGTAATTTTAAGCACAAGAGCCAAGATGCCCATATAGAAGTTCTTTAAAAAGGCTACTGCCAGAAAGCTGCTATTATAGTTGCAGTGAAGGGTAAGTTTCATTCATATTATAAACTTTTCTTAAAATGAGGAAACAAAATACAATAGAAGTATGGAATCATAATTTGTCTTTTAGAGTTATTCTGGTCCTTAGACCACAAAATGATGCATGTTGGATAAAATTATAGAAACATGTTGAGGATTTGATTGACAATACCAGACCAGCAGAGAAGAGCAACTGCATGTTACACAAACCATATTCTAGGTTTTAAACACTCACTTTGTTTTTCCTCCAAAGGGCACTAACAGGTTTATACAGTTTGCAATAAACTTAGGAAGTGATTATGCTTTGGAGTCCTTACTAAAATCTTCTGAATTATAGAATGAAATTACTATACTTCAATTTCAAATATAAGATTTCCCTTATCTAAAAGGGAAAATATACTTCTCCATGTATATAGCCTCACCTTCCGGAAAATGTTTCCTTGATCCTTCTTCCCTTATTATTATTATTTTTTTTTTTTGAGAGTGAGTCTCACTTTGTCACACACACCCCCCACTGCACCCCTGTAGAGTGTCGTGGCAACATATCGCTTGGCAACCTTGCTTGGCAACCTCTCTTGGCAACCTCAAACTCTTGGGCTCAAGCCATTCTCTTGCCTCAGCCTCCTGAACAGCTGGGGTTGCAGGCGTCTGCCACAACGCCTGGCTATTTTTTTAGAGATAGGGTCTCGCTCTAGCTCAGGCTGGTCTCGAACTCCTGAGTTCAGACAATCCGCCCATTTCAGCCTCCCAAAGTGCTGAGATTACAGGCGTGAGCCACCGCGCCTGGCCTGTTTCTCCTTTATTTCACTTTCCAACCCCTTTCAAGAGTAATTCAAATCTCAAAGAGATCTGTGTTTCCCCCTGCTGTTTCTTCACTGGTGCTATATCCTGCCCATTCTTTCCTTTCCACAATGCCGTCCTGCCCACCACATCAAGACTATGCTCTCTAGCCTGACATCAAAGTCTCAGAGACGCCTACCTTACTGCTCTAACCTTATGGTCAACCACTCCTTTCACCTGTCCTAAAACATTCTAACACTTTGCTCACGTCAGAAAGCAAATCTTTTCTATGTCTGTTAAACCTGATCCTCATATTTAACTCTCTAGCCTCTTATCTTCCCATCATTCCAAAGTACCTTCTCCCTCAGCTAAACAGTAGGACATTATCTTTTCCTGTACCACTTCAAACATTCATCCTTGTTTCATAACGTATTTGTGAGTATGTGTATATAAATACAATCTATATTTTTCTCACCTCCTACATTTTAAACACACTCAAGTAAGAACTGTCTTATAATCATTTTCATATCACTAAAAGCCCCATAGTATGATTCCTTTCCAAATAATATGCACTTAAGTTGTTTATCAAGTGCAAGAATGAACATATCTGATCAGACATATAAAAGTTGTGATAACCTAGAGTATTAAAGAATAAAGACAAAACCAGGTAATTAAAATACATTGTTGCCTATAATCCCAGCCCTCTGGGAGGTCGAGGTGGGTAGATTGCCTGAGCTCAGGAGTTCGCCTGAGCCAGAGAGAGACCTCATCTCTAAAAAATAGCTGGGCATTGGGGCAAGTGCCCATAGTCCCAGCTACTGGGGAGGCTGAGGCAAGAGGATTGCTTGAGGCCAAGAGTTTGAAGTTGCTGTGAGCTATGACGCCATAGCACTCTATCGAGGGCGGGCAACAAAGTGAGACTCTGTCTCAAACCAAACAACACAACATGCACTGTTCTGTCAACTATAAGGTAAGTTAATGGAAACTATATTCTTGCTTTTATTATATCAGTAAACAAACAAAAATACTTTTACGATTAATAATGTTTATAGATGCCTTAATTTTAACCATTTGAAACAAAATACACAGGCAAGAAATAGTCTCAAAGCAGTTACAAATTACTTACCTTTGCTTGCACTTTCTACGTGTTCCAGTTCTTCAGGAAATTTCAGGATATCTCGGTATTTTTCCTCACAAATTTCAGCAAGAAAATGCAAAAGCGTTGTTTTTTGATCTGCTGACTTAGTGTCTCTGATCTGGAAGAAAACAACACATTTTTGGGGAATTTAAACATAGACATATTCTTAAACAAGTGACGTGAATAAATTAGCGAATGGATTCATAGCTAATATTTTAAAAAGTTTAGATAGATTCTTAACGTGGTCTAGTAAATCTCTGGATTTTAAAAGGAAGTCCATATTTCAAAAGCAAGAACGATGACGGATATAAGTGCTAAATTAAAGCTTAATCTAGATTTTAAAAAATGTCTGAATCACTATGGCAAAATGAACTATTCTTTTCATGAGAGAAACACATTTAAGTATTGATAATAATAGCCCAAGCTAATGTGTGCTTACATTATCATCCTGCTCTTAGCTTTATTATAAAAACAGGTTCTTGAAAGCTGGATTCATTTGTGAGGTTATATTTTTTTCTAGCCATCATTACTATAAATTAATGTAAAAGAGTACATTTTGTCCTCCTTTACTTGCATGGCCATCAGAAAATAATTCTCAAGGTTGTTCTCAGTCTGATTTATAAAAGGAATCTGACCACACAATCACGCTACGGAAAATTTTATTTGCTTGTTTATATACTGTATTTCCTTTTCAGATACATCAGAAAAGAGATGCCACAGTTTGAATGATAAAAACCTTTAAAGTATAGGACAAAAAATATATGATGAAAACCTGATGTTTTCTTTAATATGACTCTCATACTAGGCTCAGCTGCAAATGAAAAACAAGGATTTACTAAGGAACAAAGCGTAAATACAGCATAAAGTATCAAGTTTTTCTCATTCTATTGGATGCTTTAATTCTATAATCCTTAGATGATGGTTTTGTCCACTGATGTTCATACTCATTCGGGGTTTTTAGCTTTAAGGATTACTCTGTTTAGAATAAATTAATATTCGTCACAAACAGGTTTATGAAAAGGCTTCAGAGAATCTTTAGGTAATTACAGAGTAAATTAATCCTTATTGTTTTAGGGACCAAAAAGAAAAAAAACCATAGCAATTAACAAATCAGGCGCATACTGAATTTGTTTTGTACTAGAGCTTTTTAACAACTGTTTACATGCCAATGAAGTAAACAACTTAGAAGAATTATTAGTCTCAAGGCTCCAAACAAGCAAATAGCCACAGGAGGCATGCTATTGATAACTCAAGTGGTCACAATTATATCTTTTAGAATTTCTGGCATTATTTTATCCCACATAGGTAATATATTTAAAATTTTATATTATCATGCTGATCCACTAAACACTTTCAAGTACTACAAGGTGGAAATGACATAATTCAAGGACAAGCTATAAGAACAAAGAACAATACAAACCTCAAGGGCATTTTTGCAATCTTTTTCTTTCTTTCTTTCTTTCTTTCTTTTCTTTCTTTTTTTTTTTTTTAACAGCTTTTGGTCAGGGCCCAGTTTGAACCCACCACCTCTGGTATATAGAGCTGGCACCCAACTCCTTGAGTCACAGGCACCGCCCCTCAAGGGCATTTTGTTTTAAGTAAGGCTTGTAGCTGTACAGAAATCAATGGGAGGTTCACCTTCTTAAAAAGGGGTCTTTAACTGGGATTACTGTATTATATCTTTACACAGTGCATCATTTTCAGAGTATGCTGGATATTCTAACTAATAAGGAAATTAACATTTTCTTTTCTCTTACAAATTAACTAAACTCCTAAATCCTAAAATTCTACAAACATGAACTGCTTTAGAAAAACTGTAGGTACATCTTCCTAAAGGAAAGGAAAGGAAGTTGATTTATATTTTACGAACTCTATGGAGACAAAAGTCCAAACTAAAAAAAGGAAAAGAGACCAAAGAACACAATACAAAACAATAACAAAAACCCACCTAGTTTTTCAGGATACCAAATTACACGATTATATCATAGTTTAAAATAAAATGTACTTGGCTAACATTAGAAAGGAAAATAGAAATAGAAAAATAGCATTGTTCTCACTTGTCAATGTTCAGCGTGATATTCTTTTTCTCATGTGTGTTATATTGTTTTGCATTTAAAAACTTTAGCTTTTAGCATATATACTTATAACTGTTTAACTTGTAAAAATGTTTTATTAATAAATATTCATTATCAGATCCATTAACGATTTAATTTCTGTTATAAAATTTAGTACAATAGTTACATTTTTAAAAGATAAATAAAGCATAACATTTTAGTTATATAAATATCTTAGCATCGTTGATGAAATCAGAAAGACTTGTATGTATGCATGTATTTTCTCAAATCAGAGTATTTCCTTCAAAGCATGGGTAAACATGGGCAGCCGTCTGTCTTTTCAAGTTGAGGAATATCTCACTTGGTCTGGGAGACAAATTGCTTAATATGCATTGCAATATTTAGTTTTTAAAACAATCTCACTCACAGAGTCTATTTAATGTTTCAAACTGGTAGGAAATTATGGCAAATGAGTGGCCTTATTTAATCTTTCTCTATGTGAATGACCATCAGACATTATTTTATGATAAATTTGTAATATTAAAATATAGTAAAAAATTTTTACTTTGTAATTTATTTACTTTGTATTATTATGTCTTCAGTCTCTCTTACTTAGTCTACACCATTTACCCATTAGCCATTGTAGCTCTCGCAGGCCCCATTGCGTTGTTCAACATCAGCACACTAAGAGCATTCACTTTCATCAATTCTACTGGTTAAAGACATCCAATAATTTGCTCTTCTAAGTGTACTAGTTGGATATATACATCTCTTGGGGGTAGAACAAGAGTAATTTAATCTAAGTATGTACAAAATCACTTCCAATGTGCTTGGGTTAGTTCATTAAGAAATAAAATCGATGCCCATTTGATAGCTAGTTAACTTGAAATCATGTTAAAATTTTATATTAACATAAAATATCCAAATAATAATTGTTCAGATTGCTAAGTCTCAGTGGTGGCTATACCATAAACATTTCAAGATTTGATCTAGCCGGAAGCACAGTGCCTTTTTCTATCTCTGTGCTTTCTTAATTTTCCTCTCACCAGCTACGAATAGGCAGGGGAAAGAGAGAGCTATCTGTAAATGACTTCTTCCATAAGATGTAAAAGGATGAGCAAAACAGCCACTCTACAACCCTTTGTCTTATATATGTCTTCAAATAATAAAATCATAAACAACAGTTCTAGAAATTGAAAACATTTGAAAATGCTAAAAGAAGTTTTATACTATTTTAATAAGCTGAATTATCAATGAATGATAAAGAAAATAAGACAGTCTTATAAGACAGTATTAGCTGATAAAGTACCATCAGTTAATAAACCATATAGCAATTTTAACTGTAATCATCTGACTAATAAATGTTACACATAAAGATTAATAACTGAATTTAAATTAATTCTATCTACCTCATTTTTAATAACTTTCTGAAATGGTACATGAATACCAAATACCTTTAATAGGACATCTATTTCTAAAGCAAATTCTGGTCATTTCTCTTTTTGCTAATAAATACAAATGCTATATAACAAAAGATAATATCTATATTTTACATGTTCAAATACATTTTGAAAACTTTAGTTAGGCAGATAACAAAGTATCCGAATAACTAATTGACACATGAAATTTCTTTATTCCAAATACCCTCGTTTAAGCTTGAAAATCATCAGTCTTGGCATGTCTTTGAAATCGGACTGTTTGAGTACACAGAAACCAGCACACAGCCAGACAGCCTGAGACAACATTTTAATGACCTACGTCAGTCACACTCAATCTTTCTGTGAAGGACCCCCTTCTGTAGGTAATTTTCCCTTCTGCTGAGATTTAAGCCTATTTCTTCTTGCTTTGTCCTCAGTGGGAAGTGAAAATAACCGGTCACTATCCTTGGTATAACAACCTCTCACAGAGTCAAAGTTCCTTTCTTGTAGGCTCTAGTCTCTAAAATAAACAATTGCCATAAATTTAACTTCTTTACATAGACACTAATTTTCAAATGTTCTTTTATCATGCTAATTAGAGTCCATTCAAAATTTCCACTTCCTGTCATCTTTTCAAAAAGCACAGTTCTTTATTTTGCACACAAGTCCCTTCTTGAGTTGGCCTTTCTAACCTGCCTTCGGTTGCTCTCTGTCTGATTTCAATTGCTTGAACATATGCGTACCATGCAGTTTCATACCAGTGTGATTTTGTACTGGTTGTTGTCTGCATCTAGACTCACGCCCTCTTCTCAGATTTCTCTTTTTTAATCAATCTGCCAGGTAAATACCTACTCCTATTTCAAGACTATTCAACTATCACTTCATTCTGAAGACTTTTCTGTCTTAGGAGCCATTAATGACATTTTTTGGCCATGTTCTTTCACTGCAAACATTTCAACACAATAGTATTTGCCACTCAGTATGCGCTCTTTCAAGGGTACAGACCTTTTAGTAATATTTTGTTAGACATGGTTCCTAGTAGAATACTAGAATGTACTAGAGAGTCAATAAATGTTTCTGAATGAAGAGTATTCTCCACATAAACTCCCACTTCTGTGGGACATACAGCAACACTTCCAAATTTAATTCCACACTTGTTTTTATATATGTATCTATGGGTACACACATACACACACATTGCCTACAAAGGCCAGAGTTTTCCAGGATACCGTATTTGATGAGAGTGCATGGGAACGAATGCCAGAATAAAGTTCTAATCTGACCTTCAGGAAACTGAGGACCAGACATATATAAGGGAGGAAGATAGGAATAAAGCCAATTTGAATATAGAAGTACATTGAGCAACCCACTATGAGCTGGGGGCTGTGCTCAACACCAGGGATAAGATGTAAATAAATGATGCTTGGTAACTTTGAAGACTCAAGCTCAGAAGTTAGTAGAAAATACAAAATCATATAGAAAAGAAACTATGTAGGAGAGTAATTTGGTGGCCAATGTCAGGACTGATATAATTAAAATAACTAGAATATATGTAAAAAAGATAAAGAAAGAGAAAATTCAAGAGATATTCTAAAAAAAAAAACAAAACAAAACAAAACAGGATTTAGTCACTAAATCTTGGGATGAGGGAAAGGGAAAAATCAAAGTTCTAATTCTGATGATTTAAAAATTGGTACATCATGTCCAGAACAAGGAAAATGATAACTCTAGAGTGGGCTGACTTTAGGAAAGAGATGACAGTTCAAATTTTGAACAGAAGTGTTAGCTATGTGGATACTCTATGAGCAGGTGGTTATGACCATTCCATTCTCTCCACTTCGTTTTATCCTGTATGATTTAACCTAATTATGGTTCTTAAACATACATATGACCATGTCACTGCCCTCTCTTAAAATAAATTCAAAGGTTCTCTACATCTCATGCGGTAAAATTCAAATTTCAAATGAGAATAATTATTGAGCACAGATTTCGGATTCCGAAAAAAAAATCAGTTTTGAGCCTTGACTCTTCCACTTACTATTTAATAGTTGTGTGACCTAGGACTAGTTATTTAAACACTCTATGTCTCAGTTTTCTTATAAAATGGGCATTAGAGAAGTACTTATGCTCATCAACATGTTTGTATAACTGAAGACAGTACATTATCATAACAATGATCATCATCCAGATTAGAAGTGATAAGAGCCTAGCTTAGCTTTCCATTGTCACAGAGGGTAGCTCATCATCATAATCTAGAAGGCCTTCTGGGATGTGGCCTCCTGTTACCACTATGATCCTGTCTCTAGCTACTATCTTCTCCTACTCCTCACCCTCACTTCAGCTAGGCTAGACAAAAATACAGGGACTTAGTCTGCTTTGCTCACTTTTATATGTACTCAGCATCTCGAACAATGGCTAGCACATAACATGCACTCAATACAGATTTGTTTACCACATGAATGGTTGACAATGTGCTCCCATTTGTTTGTATTCCTCCTGACCTCAGAATGCTTGTCTTTCTTCAGTGGATGGTAGTACTCTACTCCTCTTTTAAGGAAAAGGGGAATCGACATTTGTTACCCTTCTATCATGAACCTATAGGCCAGTTACTTTTCTAAGTATGTATCATTTTTTTAAAATCCTTACATCAATTCAGTGATTTAGTTATTAATATGCCTACTTTATAGATAAAATAGAATGTGTAAGTAGTTTGAACTATTTTACACAATTAATACATGTTGCTGCCAGAACATACCATGTCATGGTAGTTATTAAAGACATACTAGATTGATTTAAGTGTCATGGGCCATGAAGGAAGGCCCATGACAGAAAGGAAGGATCAAGGAGAGTGGAAGGTACTACTTTCCAACTTCCCTGAATAGAATTAATAAATTCTGTTTTTGTTTTCCGATAGTGATAAGACATACTTTAGTTATAGCATTTATTCCACAACATACAATTTTCTTATACAATCAGTCTCATCCACCAGATTGTGAACTGCTTAACAATGAAGATTTATATCACTTTTGTTCAGCAAATGTTGAATGAATATATGCTAGACACAGGCCAAGAATAATTAGGGTTGATTTGATGTTTAGAGAAATCTTTGGTGACCTTCCAGCACTATTTCAATACAGTAAGAAAGATGCAAAATTAAAAGAAATGAATAGCCTGAAAGAAGAGGCAATGTGAAGGAATAATTTATTCAAAATATTGACTGTGGACAATAACCAGGTAATAGAGGAGGCAGTAAAGCCAGCAGCTGGAAAATGGTGAGGCTAGTGGCAAAAGTTATATTCCTTGTCCTGAATAAGTTCAGCATAATTAGGCTTAGGGGGATCAGGCAATGGAAGAAATAGAACAAAAACTCAAGAATTCATGGGCATTGACTACTTCCTTATTTCTCAAACCCTGGTCCCTGGATCAGTAGTATATCAGCATTACCCAGGAAGTGATGGGTCATACCCTAAATTCTCTGAATCAGAAACTTAGGGTGTGGTATAGCAATTCACATTTTAATATATTAGGATAAAAGTTCTGATTATCACCCCCATGTGATTCTGATGCATGCTCAAGTTCAAGAACCACTAGGCCGTTTTGAAAGAAATTTCTAGGTGAGAAAATGTTTGGCAATTCTCTACAGCTTGCCTAAGTCCTCTCACCATTACTTATCCATATAACAAATTGAAGTGTCAACATGTTTGCAAAGCTTAGTGTCAATTTTAAACTAGAAAGAAAATGTCTAGCAATTTTGGCATCTAAAGGACAGAATTGCTCTGAGTGTTCTTGATTAATTCATATGAAAATGAGACTGATTTGTATAATTTACCACCTATTTATTCAAAAGGAGATGAGCCAAACAATATGCTCCATGCTGTGAGGATTTCAGATACATTGTTCATAAGTCTTCTAAACTGTCCCTCATCCTTCACTTAAAACTGTATTGAACATACACTTAAATGACTCGATAGTGTGTGTTGTCTACTATGTATTATCAGAGTGATGGACTAGATAACCTAGCAGATCATTCATGTCTTCCAACTCTTATTCAAGCTGCAAATTCACTACTTACTGGAAAATCTGAATTGTTGCTTAGATATTTCCTAAGAAAGTTTAAATCTGATCACCATATTTTAAGTTACAGACATCAGGTTTCAGTGCTTGCCATAAAGTTGTAGCATTACTAATGCATTTTACCTGACAAAATCCAGGGCTGATGTGCATTAGTCCTAAGGAACCTAATTCCTTGACCTCTATGCCAAACAGAGTCTACTTAGAAGAAGTCAAAACACAATGAATGTATGTAAATGAGAGAAAGTTGTGTCTATGTCAAGGGTGGAAGCATAATCCCTGTCCATGGCACTGGCATATTCTGGTACTGCATTTTCTTTGCCTGCATGCCCATTTGGGGTTGAAGACCAGGAGAGAGAATATACCTAGGTTCATGTGCTCCCATCCATTATATGGGAACAAAGTAGTGGACCTTATATTCTTGCTGCAAAGCAATCTTCCACAATTGCAGAGTGGCACAGGAAAGTATCAGATAAGGAAAGGAACAAATACTGCAAGAAAATAGTTCTCATCTGGAAAAGAAGCAAGAATGCATGGGAGAAGCACCTGGTTTTCTAGCACAAAAAACTGATTTTTGCATAAAGGATACACAAAATGAAGTAGCAGTGTGTATATCACTGAACACATTTAAGCAGGTCTATCTTTAAAGTGTATTAACATTCGAAAATGTGTAAAAGTTAAGTCCATAGACTGCATCAGAAGGAAGCCCTTTCAAATCTCCCTCTTTTCTTCTGGGAATTATACAAACGGCCACATGAAACTTAGCAAACTTATCAACAAGTCCTGTACTCAGAAAACAAAACAAAACAAAATTGCCTAATTTCTCTATGTCAAGGAAAGAGTCCTAACATATAACAACATCACACAATACCCATTTATATTAGATTGTCCTTGAAACGAAAAGAGATTGAAACACAGCGAAGGAATCTGGTTATCATTGGAATAAAATCATCTAAAAGACCAGTATGGCCATGTAATTCAACTTTATTTATTTTAGTAGAAACCTTCCCTAATCATGGCTTCTTTTTGTCCCTATTATATTTGTATATTCATGGAACAGTTAATATTTAAGCAATCATGAATGCTCCAGTGCATATATCAAAACAACTACAACTGCTTGCCAGTCTAGATACGGCACATGAATTCTAATGTTAGTCTCCTTTATTTAAACAAAATTAAGTTCTGTGCTCTCTGCCAAGGGTTGTTTACAAATTATTGCTTTCTTCAACAGCACCACACACTGCAATAACATTGAGAAAGATAATGTATTTTTAAGGATTGCAATTACCATAAAAACATTAGCTCTGTAACTACAACCAGACAGGTTTAATACATGCTTTCCTGGCTTTATTTCTAAATCTGTCACCAAAAATGCTTTTCTGGGCACTACATGACCAGGGCTGACACTAATTCAGCCAAATGTAATTTACAGAGGAGAGATGTCTTCATTCTTCATGTAGGCCTGATGATATCTTTTTTCCACTCTTGATTTTGGTATTAGAATGGTATTCCCAACAAAAAGGAAACGGCGGACATCAAGTGTATAGTCAGGCAATGTAAGAGTTTTACATTTGTTAGCTTAATTTAGGGTAGCAATCTCTGAAAGGAGAGCTTAAACTTGAAACCATGACAACATTAAATGGAATAAGGATTCATCTGAATTGCTAACTTCAGGCCCAATAGGGCATTCCTGATGTTACTTTCGTAGACAAGACAAATTCTGCTTTCCTGCCCTTCCTGCTCCCCTCTCAGCATTTTCCCTTTTAGCCCCACTTACTCAAGGAGAACGCCCAGCATGTGCATTAGCTTGAGTAGCCAGGACCAGTGGCAAATCAATAACCATTTGTACTAGTTTTAGGAAAGGCCAGAATGAATTAATGAAATATGTCCCTATAAAGAAAAGTTGGTCTGGTACCTTTAAGTGCTTTCATTTAATCATCCTGTCTATAGTAAGTTTATCAAAAATTCTTCTGAGAATAGTTTTAACAAAAATAAAATTATTTTAGGCCAGGTGCGGTAATCCAAGCACTGTAATCCTAGCACTCTGGGAGGCCGGGGTGCACAGATTGCTCATGCTCATGAGTTTGAGACCATCCTGAGCGAGACCCTGTTTCTACTAAAACTAGTCAGGCACTGTGGTAAGCACCTATAGTCCCAACTACTCGGGAGGCTGAGGTAAGAGGATCACTTGAACCTAAGAGTTTAAGGTTGCTGTGAGCTATGTTGCCATAGTACTCAATCCCAGGGCAATAGAGTAAGACTTTGTCTCAAAAAAAAAAAAAAATGATGGGTGGCACCTGTGGCTCAAAGGAGTGGGGCACGGGCCCCATATACTGAAGATGGTGGGTTCAAGCCTGGCCCCAGCCAAAAATTGAAAAAAAAAAATTGACAATTCTAGCTACCTCATATAAGTGGAATCATACAGTATTTGTCCTTCTATGTTTGGCTTATTTTGTCACAGTATCTTCCAGACTCGTCCATGCTATAGCATGGACCAGAATTTCTCTCTTGAAGTCTGAATAATACTCTATTGTTTCCCACAGAGGTTTTACCATTTTAAATTTCCACTAGCAATGCACAAGGGTTCCATTTCTCCACATCCTTGCCAACACTTACTGCTTTCTGTTTTTTTGACAGTAGCAATCCTAATGGGTATGAAGTGGTATCTCATTATGGTTTTTATTTACATTTCCATAATGTTTAGTGAAGTTGAACATCTTTTTAGGTACTTATTGGCCATCTGTATATATTCTTTGAGGAGATGTCTATTAAACTTCTTTGCCCATTTTCAAAAGAATGCTTGTTTCTTCTTGTTGTTGTTGAGTTATAGGAGGTCTTATATATTCCAGATATCAATACCTTAAAGAATATCTTCTCCCATTCTCTGGGTTGCCCTTTTACTGTGTTGATAAAGTCCTTTGATAATGTGATCACTCTCGTAAATGTCTCCATAGTCCTTATGTAAGTTTTATCAGTATATGCTGTAAGTGGCATTTCTGGGTATTGTATCTTCATTGTTTCTAGATAGCACCAAATTGTTTACCAAAATGAATGCACCAAGTTATACTCTCACCAGTAATTAACTTTGTCCCTTATTCTTATCCCACTTATATGAACAGAATTTAAAATACTTTCCAATCCCATGGGTATGCAATAGTATATCAAGTGTCAACTACTGTATGATTCCATTCGTATGAAGTTCTAAAAAAGCAAAATCATGGTGATTGAAAGTAAATCAGTAGTTGTCTTGAGTGGGAAGTGGAAATCAACTGCACAGGGGCATGAAGAAACTACTCTGGTTGACTGCAGTGGAGACTGCAAAGGCATATACAAATGTCAAAGTTCATCACACTGTATACCTAAAGTGAGTAAATTTTACTGTATGTCAATTATACTTTAATAAAGTTACTTTAAGAAATTATAGGTTATGTCCAAGTATCTCTTGACCATGAACACTTCTAATAAAAAAAAAAAAAAAAAAAAAAAAAAACAGGCTCGGCACCCATAGCACAGTGGTTACAGCGCCAACCACATGCACCAAGGCTGGCAGGTTCAAACCCGGCCTGGGTCAGCTAAACAACAATGACAACTGCAAAAACAACAAAAAATGTAGCCGGGCA
This sequence comes from Perodicticus potto, assembly GCA_963574655.1. NCBI lineage: Eukaryota > Metazoa > Chordata > Mammalia > Primates > Lorisidae > Perodicticus > Perodicticus potto. The sequence goes on from CAUYRH010132644.1 coordinate 29,578, forward strand.
TTGTGGTGGGCGCCTGTAGTCCCAGCTACTTGGGAGGCTGAGGCAAGAGAATTGCTTAAGCTCAGGAGTTTGAGGTTGCTGTGAGCTGTGTTGCTACAGTGCTCTACCAAGGGCAACATAGTGAGACTCTGTCTCAAAAACAAACAAACAAAAACAAACAAACAATGAAAAAATAAGCAAAAGTCCTAAGGAGATGCTTTACAAAGTAAATGAGCACCCTGGGCTTTCTTATACACTTACTTCATGAAAACTAAAATTTGGAAGCATAAAGGGATCTGAATGGGCCAGGCTGTGACTATGAGAAAATCCTTGGATTCAAGGATCTGCATCCCTCCCTAAGTACAGTACTTTTCCACTTCCCTTAGCAGTTTTCCAAATAATCTGTTCCAATATATGTATCTGGCTACTTGCTTTAATTTAAAGATTGAGCTCCATCAGAGAAATGCAAATCAAAACTACCTTGAGATATCATCTAACTCCAGTAAGATTAGCCCACTGAACAAAATCTCAAAACCAGAGATGTTGGCGTGGATATGGAGAAAAGGGTACACTTCTACATTGCTGGTGGGAATGCAAACTAATACATTCTTTTTGGAAAGAAGTTTGGAGAATACTCAGAGATCTAAAAATAGACCTGCCATTTGATCCTATATTTCCTTTACTTGGTATCTACCCAGAAGACCAAAAATCACATTACAACAAAGATATCTGTACCAGATTGTTTACTGCAGCCCAATTCATAATTGCTAAGTCATGGGAGAAGCCCAAATGCCCACTGATCCATGAATGGATTAATAAATTGTGGTACATATATGCCATGGAATATTATGCAGCCTTAAAGAAAGATGGTGACTTTACCTCTTTCATATTTACATGGATGGAGCTGGAACACATTCTTCTTAGCAAAGTATCTCAAGAATGGAAGAAAAAGAATCCAATGTATACAGCCCTACTATGAAGCTAATTTATAGCTTTCATATGAAGGCTATAACCCAATTATAGCACAAGAAGATGGGGAAAGGGGTAAGGGAGGGAAGGGGAGGCGAAACCTACTAAATGCAGAACACAAATGTTTTCACATAATAAATGAGAAAATCCCATGAGGGTTATGTCGAACAGTTGGATGAAAATATTTCAGATTGTATATGAAGCCCGCACACTGTACCCCATGATTGCACTAATGTACACAGCTATGATTTAATAAAAAATAAAAAAAAAGATTGAGCTCCTTTGCCTAAATAGTCAGCCTCTGAATAGTTTCTGTGTCCTTACTCCAGGTTGCCTGGTTTTTAAAGCCCTCATACTGAACATTAAATAGCAACTGTTTCATTCTCATTTATCTGGAAAATGTCATGACATCCTCTTGTTAACAGAAATATTATTTGACATTTTTTGCCTAATGAGTGAAACAGGAAGGGTATTGAAATTTAACAATCTTACAGTAGTGTCATTATGTTATTGTTTTTGAACAGGTACTGACTTAAATTATCCAAAATTTAAAAAATACTAACGATTATATGTAGAAAGTAGATGGAAACTTGAGACGCAGGATTAAAGATATCCTTACTGCAGCCCAAAGTGGAAGAAAGTATTCTGAGGAACACGATTTAAAAAGAAAAAAAATAAATAAATGAAAGAACAGAAAACAATGAACAGCAAGGCTTTGTGCTTGTCCCCATGACAGAAGTCAGGAAATACAAAATTGAAGACACTGTCCAGAAGACAGAAACAAAGAGCATGTTGGAAAGGAGGCTGGTATAGTTCTTTTCCTTTACAAAGAAGTGGAGCAGCTTTACAGTACAGCACATCATCTAATAGAGTATGTACTTTATTGTCTTATAGTTAGTTAGCCAGTGTTTATGAGCATCATAATTTCTTTTTCACGTGTGCTATTATATAAAATCCCTTTGCCTCTCCCTATGAACATTTCTGCCCACAAACATTTCTGCCCATCTCTCTCCCTGTATCTTGCTTTAATATTACACACTCCTTATCTGGCATATAGCTCATAAGCTCCTCAAGGACTGAAGATGTATGTTTTATTTCTTTTTATCCCTGCAAAGCGTCTAGCACAGGGTTCCATAGAGAGTAAAAGCTCAATAAATGTGGCCAACTTTCTGCCAGAGTACTAACTAAAAAGTATTTAAATGTATATAAATAATTTCCAGATTCTCTAAAATTATCACAGAGCTTTATTTTAATATTAACTGCCACTTTATAAACCTTCTTCCACAGTCATTGGGTTCTCGTTAAGGTTGTGAATGCCTTCGTTAGGAGGGCTTCCTTTGACAGGAAAAATCAGTCACAGTAGCCATGTTTTCTGAACAACAGTCTTAAACAGGGTTGAAATCCCCTTTGAACGGAGCTTTTATAGACTAAAAAGGCATTTGTTTTCAAACTTACTAATTATATTCACTAAATGCTGTTCATGCTGTCAACTTTCCCCCACTGTGAGAATTATAAAATCAGTCATAAGATTTAGCTCAGAAAATGACTACAGCAATTCACAGAATACTCAGCCAGCTGGGTTCATTTAAATCCTCTATGGAAATAGTCTTCATGGTGAACCAAGTAAGACCTACAGCTAGTCCCATAAATCATGATTTTTTGTCTGCTCCAGTGCTAAAAGATGTTTATTGCCACCCCTGCTAGTTGGGGGTTTCATCAAGAACAGCAACAATGAAAAAATAGTATTTTTGTAAACTAGAGAATTATTCATCTCTGCTAGTTGTATTATTCAACAAACCTTAACTATATCCATTATTGTTTACTCACGATGACTTCAACAAGTATTGTTATAACATAGTATTAACCTAACTATGCTTTTTATATTATTGTACAACGATAACATTTTTTTAAAATGAAAGAAAATATAGATGTATTCATTTTTTGTTTCCTTAAACAAATTAAGCCATACAGGGATTTCCTATAGAAAACACATCCCATCCTTCCCTATAATCCTATATACATCTCTATATTATTGACCATTAGTTATGTCTACCTATTGGTAGAAGATAGGAACATAAGTTGGCAACTCTCATTTTGCATTTTCCAGTGCTCTTTACAAGTCTGTCGATTTCTGTAATAGAAGAAATATTTCATTCAATCTTATTTCTTTCTCACTATATAATTCTGAAAATCACCCGTCATTCTTCTCATTAATTCATTACCTTTCTCTCTCAGTTCATGTCTAATCTCTCCATCTCTAAATCTGTCACTCCACATCCATGTACACACACCATTCTTGCCTTGGTCTAGTCCGTAATTAATTTTCCTTGGTCCACCCTCTACTATAAAACTTTCAAAAGTTGGAATGTCTTCCATATCAAAATGGTCATGTGTTTGTATAGGGGAATGCAATAACTAGTATGCAAGGCAAGTGTGTCCTATATATGTATTCACATATATGCCTCATATACATGAAAGTTACCTAGACAGCTAGGAGGCAGACATAACTATAACATACAAGTTAAAATCAGAGACAGTAGCATAGGATTCATAATATTATTCATCAGAGTAAAGGGCCCAGGGTGTGTGGCTATGTCTGCGTTTGTTTAGGGGACTGAACATTTTAACAAATGTATGTTTAATACATAAAAAAAACACACAAACAAAAAAATAATAGGGGAAAAATAATGAATCTCCAAAGCAGTCAGTATTGACAAGGAATGTTAATCAAGTTTGCATCAGACAAATTATATTTATAAACTAATGTTCTCTAGAGAATTTAATAAACTGAAAATTCAGAGGTATAGTGAAGTTTTCACACAACCTATAGCGCTGTAAATGTGATAATATCTAAACAGATGTAATCAAATTCTGAGAAAACAAACAAGTGTTACATTTAAAGTATTAGCTGAATAATTTGCACCAATGAATGTAAATTAATGAATATTTCAACTTAGAAGAAAAATCTTCAAATAAGCTCATGGGACCTCTATATTTTTAGAGGCAAGGAAGAGAATAAAGGTGTGAGTTTGTTTCTCTTAATTGAAGCTCAAGTTAAAAAAAATTATGACAATTTCATAATTACAGCAATTTGAAGAAGTCCATCTACACACTGTATTAATTCCTGTGTCAGGCATGACTGTATCACTTTACCCTGATGTGACTGGCTTATCACATAGTCTTTTCTCCCATTGCAAATTCTTTCTTTTTTTTTTCTTGCAGTTTTGGCCAGGGCTGGGTTTGAACCCACCACCACTTGTATATGGGGCCGGCGCCCTACTCCTTTGAGCCACAGGCGCCGCCCCCCATTGCAATTTCTTAATGTGGAATACAGGAAATAGGAAAGATACAATGCATCTCCACATTAATATAAGTCTAGAAAATGTGTGACCATCTGGAAAAATTAAGACTACCATTTTAGAAGAAGGTACCTCTTCGGACAGAGACAAACACTACCATCATCAAGTTTTCTTTCTACCTAAACAATTGATCTGTATATACACCACTGTAGTTATGAACAAGGAGACAGAGTACCCTGTATAAGTTGGGAAAGATTTGATATTCCAATGAAGGACACTCTTCAAAGCACATGGTAATACATTCACAGGATTACAAAATCAAGGACCAATAATCATGTGTTTCCAACTCTTGAAGGAAGGTCACATTTTTAAAGAAGATAAACTCCTCCCTGCATTTTGTTCACACTTTAAATGGCATGAAGGTCATCAGCGGTGAGAGCTTTGGATTGGATTTCCGACCCGATGACCAAGGATCTTGATTACTGGAGAAATTAGTCAACTGAAGCAGTCTTTTACTATTACCATTCGTTAATCTGTGTGAACAGATTAATAGTATATGTGCTTTCGGATATAGAAAAAGTAACATATAGAAATTAAAAGAGCTTACTGAGAATTGTTTCCTTAAAAAAATAAATTTAACGTTCTCTAAATTTAAACACTTCTAGATTTACTGACTTAAGTAGTATAAGTGCTTGCTATTTAAAAATTACAAATTTTGGTGTATTGATGTATATGAAAAACAGTAGGAAACAAAGCCCACAACACAATTATTAAAACTGAATCTAGAATGCTACCACTGGCATAGTACCACAAAAGTGTAGCATTTATCTTTGAGCTCAAGAAACTATCCAGTGGTTCCCAACAATGAGAGCCCAGAAGCAAAATACAATCAAACACAATGGACTTAAATAAAGGTCAACCATCACATAAGCTGAATAAAGGAAACTATTTAAAATTAAGAATGACATTTTGTTCTTGTGTCATTCCATGGTGCTTAGTTTTTTTTAGCGGTCTAAACCATGGTAAATGTTCTTGCTTCAAAGTAATATAACGAGGCACAGACAGATCTTTAAGTTGAAAAGTTGTGTCCATTGGTCATGAATTATGAACAAATGTTACAGTGTATCACTATTTCATATGATGACATTTTAAAATGCAAAGTACCACGAATAAGCTCCTTTGCATTTTGCTACAGCATTGAATCTTATATCACTGATTAGCAACCAGTGACTACAAGAGAACATCAAATGAAAACTCTTTGCTGCAAATAGCCCCACAGAAAGGAAAGTTTAAAGGACTCACAGAGAGAAAAAGAGAAGTTTTGAAAGAGGACCTCACATTTCATCTCACTCCATGCTTGATCAACAGTCTAGTCTTCCCTCTCACAGAATTTGTTCAAGACAAGTTATAGCTCTCAAAGTCATTTTCTTCTCAGCAAATTATCAACCACAATCTCCCCCAAATTCAATTAATGCTAAACATAGTCTGTAGGAAAAAAAAGCATATATCAGTGAAGCCAAAGAGTCGGTGCAAATTCTAAAAATAGCACGATCCACTGACATCATTCATTTGTTTAAGTCCCGGGAAAAGTTGGATCTTAACTCGGCCTTTGTCACTGAGTGATCCTGGGTAAGTCATCTCTCTAGAGTCCTCATTCCTAAAATATTGAAAGCAGCAGTCAGCTTCACCTACACAAAACTGATAAGCTCTGAGAGCCTATACAATGCCGAGGGATAGCTTTATAATTATTCAGATTATTAGGTGCTATTTTATTACAAATATGTAGGCTATGCTGTCTGGATACATTAAAATCTATTATCAGAAGAGGAACTTTCTATTAATAGGCCTACAATTGCTTCTAACTGAATTTAAATAAAAAAGATAGATTCCACATTTCATAAGCTGCCGGAGAGCCAAGAAAATCCACATGAGGTTTTCCCCATTTCCAGAAGTCTCTAAGTGGCAGAGTTGATTCTGTAATTCTTCAAAATGAGCGACACAGAACCAAACATTCTGTTATAATGCAATGAGAGGCAGGGGGCTGCACAGTTTTGGACATGGAAAATCTATGTTTAAGCCCCAAGCTGGACATTCATTTACTTTTTAATCTCGTAAATATTGCATAACATCGCCGGGCTCTAGTTTCTGGTTTGCAGAATGAGGTTAATAATATTTCACCTCCTTGTGTCACAAGGACAGCACTTTATAAACTATGAAAACACAGGCAACCCAATGTGTGAACTGTAGACCAGGATTTATTGATCTCTTTCAGCACATCCTATTTTGGTTTTAAATTAACGGTCCCATATTAATTTATTTGCTAACCCATATTTGATGGTGAATTGCTGGTTTAGATTTATAGCAAACAATACATTTTTTTTCGGGGAGGGGGACCATGATGTCAGTTCCTTTATTTTCTCAAGATCATAAAGAAGAGGAGGAACAAACCTGAGCTTCTTGCAATCATCCACAGGAATATTTATTAGTTAACAGAAAGTTAATAGTTACTCATTGTTTGAAACCACGACTCGCACACATTCTTTAACAAAGTTAGTTTTGTAACTTTGTCTGGACAGTATTCCAAGAAGGCAGAATGTTTACAGCTGCGTAGAAACACCTGAAGGACTTGGATTCAAATCCCGGTTCTGCTAGTTACTTTCTTTTTTTTTTTTAAATTTCAAAATATGATGAGGAGTACAAATACTTTTGGTTACAGGCATTGCTTCTGTAATGCCTGAGCCAGGATTGTAAGCATACTCCGCATCCAGACAGTGCACGCTGTATCCATTAGGTAGGTTTTGACTCCTCCCCCGAGCCTCCTCACCCTTGCTTGATTTCCCCTGAGTTTTACTTCCATCCGTGCACATGTGTGCTCATCGGTTAGTTCTAATTTAATAGATATGCATTGTGTTTCATTCTTTTCCATGTGGCAATAATACATTTTGATGTCTTTATAAGTAATGGCTTACAATTGCATAGTCAATAGTTTTGCTGATAAAAATGTACCCTTTATACCTGGGAGAAACAAAATTCTCTCACTTTTTTTTTTTTAAAAACGACAATGCTTAAGTCAAATATTAGCAACAAATCTTTTATTTCATCAAACTTCCTGATGTAAACTCAGTAGTAATTTATTGAGGGCTTCATATATAATAGACATGGGAAATATAATAAAGATGAAAATATACATCTAAGTTCTATGAGTGCTCAGTCTTTTGAAGGAAAAAGAAAAATAATTTAATAAATTATGGATATGACCATGTGAGGACCCTGGAAAAAGGTGGCCACATGCAAGTCAAGGAGAGAGACTGCACCAGAACCTGAATGGCACCTTGATCTTGGACTTTGAGTCCAAAAAAAAAAAAAAAAACTGTGAAAAAATAAATTTATCTTCTTTACACCACTCAGCATATAGTATTGTTATGACAGTCCAAGCTGACCCCTACATTCACCAAAGCACTATGCTTTTCTGAGCAATAGTTTTCCCACTGTAGACTCAAGAGACTAGGCTAAATGACTTGTTATGCCTGCATTCAAGCTTTATCTGGACATGATACACATTATTTCAGCTAAAAATGATTAGACACTATAACATTATTGGGATAATTCTATATGAGTTTTTCTTTAGGTCTTTTTAGAGATTGTCTCCTGGATTACAGATTTCTAAATTTTATTGCCATAGACAATAGTCATTTTTCTTTACAAATCATATTTTCTAGTAAGTGATCTATTTCACAATGAAGCTGAACCTATTTTACTTCCCTTCTTACAACTTCTATTTGGGAGATGGATGTTTTCCTTTGTATAGTCAGTGTGACAGCCATAATATCTGTCACTAATACCATGTGATGGCCTGTAAAATATGAGGCCTTTACATACTATAGACACTCTACATAAATGATGAATGTTAGAAAAAGCACAATTATATTATCTGTTAATCCTAATCTGCAAACTGAGATATCTAAAATTTTCACCAGAGGAAACCTACGTGTTTTCTTCAGTCTTGTTATGATATATTTCACATCTCTGATAAGCTTATCATCCTACTGCATCATAATCTGTTGTATCTGTCCAGCAAGAATGACTAGAAAGTCACAGCACATACAGTCCTATAGTCATATATTAACCTAGGAAAAGCAGGGGAAAAAATAGCTTTTCCTCAATACATACACAAAAAAGTTTTTTTGCTTTTAAAAGTGATTAAATGGGCTGGAAATGATTTAAAAAGTCACGGAAGCAATATATACAAAGTAATGTATAAATATCTCAAAATCTTCTCACAACTTACCTACCAATGTTATTACTTGTTTTCAACATAAATCCAATATTATAGGTAGTGCATTTTCCTAATTTATCCTCAAATATATCATGATTATTTATAGCTCTGTACCACCATTAAGTAGGGCTAGTACTATTCATTTAACATTACAATTTTTCAAAGTACTCTAAAATAGATCATTTTAGCTGACTCTGAAAGCAACTCTATGAAAATAAACAAAGGTCACTGTTTTTCCTGACTTACAGATGAGGAAACTAAGAGAAACAGAGAGAATAAGTGACTTAATCATGAAAATCTGGCTAGTAATTGGCAATTGGAGGCTAAAATGTAGGTTCCAAGTCCGCAGTGTTCTCTTCTTTTGTAAGGTTATAGCTTCTCTTCACGTACGCTAATCCTGCCTATCTTTCAATCTACCAGTATCATCCAGTCACCAAAGATTCCTCCCTCTTCTGGAATCCTAATTTCCCTCTTTGAACGCCTGCTAATCTCAATGGTCATTAATTTTTGCAGTCACTAACAGTGTACAAAGGGATATTACATAATACTCTGTGTATATATTTCCTGGCTCCTCAACTGTACCATAAGGTTTCTGTGCATCTTCTATACTGTTTGTATGCCCCCTGACACGTAGACTACCTGTTTGGTTTTGTCTCTGTGTCTGCTTGCTATCCCTTCAACTGTTCCTAACCTTTTGTATTCCTATCTTTGGTAGCAGCATCCTTTAATGCATAATCGATCTTCTGTTGCAATATCAAACAAAGTTGTTTGCCCTCACTTGAACATGGGCTATTCTTATGCCCCACACTATACTCATCAGAGTCTCTTTCTAATAGGAATTTGAATCAACACAAAAAAGAGGAGACAAATGGTTGAAGCTGATACATTCCAAAGGCGACATCCTACACAGATTTCCCATTCATTCCCGCTACATGAATTCTCAAAGTCATCATTGTTGCTGTTCTTTAGAAAGTTCCTCAACTTTTTCTCAGTTTCTGGCTGAACTACCTCATATCCTTCCAACGAATTTTACTTTTTGCTTGAATCAGGCATAGTCACTTCCTGTTGCTTGCACACAAAGACCCTTATCTGATATACCCACAAATTGCAGTGTATAGGAAAGCCCAGTATTTTAAAATATGTTCTTCTTACACAGCTTATATATATTATTACATACTGAAAACAAAAATAACAAATTTCCTGAAGCGCAGCACTTTCACTGGTTAGACTTTTAATAATCAACAGGCAAGCATCGGCCAAATTACCATTGGAAACTCATCTTCATTGAAATGATTTTTTATGACAGTTCAGCATACTGGTTTGGTAACTAACAAAGTGATAATTCACTGCTGCAAATCAACAAAGCATTTTGGGGTGAGAGTAGTAGTTACAGCAGTGATACCCTTTAATCCTGACATTTTGGTTAACCTGTTTTCCTTTCCTTCCCAAATATTATAGAGCAGCCAATTGCAACCATCTGAGTTTTCTATACTGCTTCACTATGCGACACGTCGGATAAATTTAACATGGTTCCTTTTTAACTCGGTGAATATTTTAACATACTCTAGAGCTTCTTGTGAAAAGCATGAGATTACAGTTTTAAATCACTGATAAAGGAAATTATCATCAGAAAAATTTAGGTGAGTAAATGGTATCATTTTTAAGAAAGAATCGACATTCTACAAGGGAAATTCCCCCTGCTATCTTCTTTAAGAAAAAAATCACTAACAAAAATCAACTAAGTAATCTTTTATAATATAACAGAAATTTAACAGCAATTTTACCTAATCAGACATCAGTAGTTAGTTAATAACGTTTCAGACAGATTAGAGACCTAAGCTAACTATTTCTATGTACTTCAGCAAATTTCTGTCATTTTAGACATTTTTATCTATTCAGAATCCTTTGTATTCCAGGAACATCCTTTTAATCCTAGACATTATGGGAATACAGATATTATATTTCTCTTTCTTAATGACAAGAATTTTCCTAGAAGTATTTCCCAGAAGATAAAAATCCTACTGAAAAGTGAAGGGGAAAGATTTAAAAACCTTCATTTCTTTCTCTTTTGGAACACCTATTACTACATGATAGTATTTCCCACAAGATTATTTTTTATTTTATTTGAAGTTGGCAAAAATCTTTGTGCTGAATCCTTTGAGCATACCTCTAGTGATAGATGTCAGATCAGCGTTGTGTGGAAGAACTTTTATTTGACAGGTAGATGACAAGAAGAAGCCTTTCCCCAAAATATAAGATGTAACTGTAAAATCCTTCTGTGAGGTTAAGGTAATCTTTTGTTCCTGTTTACAAATGACTTATTCATTCTTGCTTCAAAGAATCAGTTCATGTAATTAATTCGAATAGTGTGAAATTAAGACACTTGCAAATAAAGGTACATATTTGTTCAAATTAAGATGGTTTGTTTAACATATCTTTGTTATGTGAATTAAATGTGAAATATTTATCTAATATAAATATCTATATTTTCTATAAATTTGTAATATTTTTATAAGCATTAAGCAGGAACATTTTTAGACTCACTCACTGTGCATATAGCATATAAGCTAACCAAATAGCATCTTGGCAAGAAATGACTTTATTAGCATTAAATATATGATATACTGTACAGTGAAAAATCTTAACTAAGTAGTTTTATGCTATAAATCTGGCAATGATTTATTCCAATGTATTATAAGCATTCTTTCTGGCATTATGAAATAATTTCAAATAACCCCATATATCACAAGAAGAGGGAGCAAAATGTTTCCTTGACAAATCCAGCCTTGTGAGATAATCTTCCCTATTTTCCTCGCTCTCTTTCCTTATCCTCCTCAAAAATATATTAAATAGATATAATTGTATCATACATCCGATTATCTATTAATGTTATTTTTTATGTCTGTCCAGGCTAGAAGTACCGGGATCACATCATGTATATGCAATGTGCTTCTATTTAATACATGAATAAAAAAGAAATCCAATTCCATTCCCAGATTAGGAATTCTTATTATTAATATACCTCAAGAACTATCCAAAGTTCTGCAGTGTATTCAGATATAAGAGAACAAAAAAGCAAAAGAATGGTGAGATGTCAAAGATAGATCTCCTATTTTCAGATTTATTTTCATCTCTAGCTTTCTTACAGACCTTCACCTCAGAATCTGTTCACGTTTCTCCCTACAACAGATCTTTTTCTTGAATAAGGTGGGTTGTTCTAGCCTAGAAATGGACACATACAACTGCTTTGGGGCTTCTCTTGTTTCTTTGCTTACTTTTTGTAAGAATTAAGTCTCAAAAATAATACTATGCTATGGCCCATTCAAAACAATAGGATGATTACTGTTTGATTTTATTTACCTTTCAGTTAATGCACGAGATACCAGTGTAAGCTTAGTGATACAACACTAATCAACAATGAAGAGTACTATTTACTTAGAATAGAACAGGTGAAGCACATTTAAAAAAGAACTTTCTGACTATTTGCCTAATTGAATTTCTCTCTTTGAAAACTTTTTAGAGCAGTGGTTCTCAACCTTCCTAATGCCAAGACCCTTTAATACACTTCCTCATGGTGTGGTGACCCCTCAACCATAAAATTATTTTCGTTGCTACTTTATAACTGTAATTTTCCTACTGTTATGAATCATAATGTAAATATCTGATATACAGGAGATCCCCAAAGGGGTTGCGACCCACAGGTTGAGAACCCACTGCTGTTTTAGAGAGAAACAGAATAAGTATAAAGGGACTGAAATATAATATTGCATCTATTTTATAAAAGCAAATTTTATTTTGGTTTATAAACTCCAATAAAATTTAATCAGCAAGAATAAAGTATAATCCTGCAAAATAATTTGCATAGTCTTTTGGATTTTACTGAAATAAGACTTTTAAAAACTATTTGCGATATATTTCACATACCATAAAATTCATCCTTTTAATGTGTACAATTGTGAATTTTGTGCACTATTGCTTTTTAGAGTAATCCTCTCATAGACAAGAAGAGTTTATAAATTATCATTATAAATGTCACCTTACCTTGCAAAGGAAGTTGATCCTAAAACCCAAAGACTGGGCATTTCTCGAGCCTGAGTTCATGTAGTTTCCGACCAAAAGAACTAACTCCAAAAGTCTGTTAAAGCTTTCACTTTTCTTCAGTTCTTCACAGGCAAGAGTTACTGCTATGATGCTTGGTTTGATGTTGTTTACATGTTCTTCAAACGTGAGTTTGAAAAGAATACTATTGAGACGAGGACGTAACATTTTCACCGTGCTCATCTGTAAGATAAGGAAGGCTCTATGAGAACATACATTCAAAGCCTGATATTCTCTCTCTTTCGTGGGGACAATTTCATAGACAATACTGTAAAATTTCTACATAAAGCAAATACTGAGTTTTCAACAATATTATTTTTGTTTTAAACATTTTAAAGAAATAGTTTATCAAAGTTTTAAACACAGTTGGCTGCTTAGTTTCTTAAAAATAAATTAAATCACCCTTATAGCATTAATATTACTGAAGCTCAACAGTTGCTATATGCTAATTGCATAATCATTAGCTATCAATAATACACAAACTGCCGAAATCTGTACCTGAGCTAGGAAAATTTATAAACATGAAATTAAGTGAACAGTTGAGCCATAGATAAAAGATGTTCATGATGATAAAAATGTAAGTGGAACATTTTCTAAGAAATTACCTATTACTATGCTGTTTGAAATCGGAGGCCTAGCTCTGATTGAGCATTTAATAATTTTTAAACCTATGATTTCTATTCACAAAATATATTAAATATTTATATATGCTTTAAAGAATTTCACCTACTTGACAGATGTGGATATTAAATAATTAGGTTACAATAAAATCACATGAACTTACTTTCAAGTACTTTATTTAAGAATTCTACGTTGATTTTCTTCAAAATAGTTCAACTTTGCTTTTAATTACTTGTTTCATAGTATTGGTGCACATTTTATATTCCCTTTGGTAAAATTCGTATGATAATAATTATTTTTAGTTTTTCATTTCTTATAGCCCCAAATTATTTCATTAATTCTCATTCACCAAATGAATTCTGGGAGAGAGGTGGGGGGAGGGTAGAGACATACACACACACACAGCGAAAGAAAGTATAGCAGAACCTCCATAGGTGACCACTTCCCTACACTGACCACCTCCTTAAGTTGACCTTATTTTCATTGACCAGTACACGCACCACATGTACATATCAGTACAGTAGGCTTCATTCCTTATGTTGATCACCTCGTATGTTGACTAGTTTGTTCTAGTCCCTCGGGTGGTCAACTTACAGAGGTTCTATGTATGTAAAAGTATGCTGGAAACGTCTACCTGCTACTGTATTTTTATATAGGTCTCATCAATTATGATTAGGCTTGTTATATGGTCAGGGTATTATTACACAAATTGAACAGCAGTTATATAATATGTGAAATAAGACAGTAATGAGAAAAAGGTCGCAGTGTGGTCTGAAACTCATAACACAGACACTTGAAAACTATAGCTAGTGAAAAACCAGAACATGATTTTAGGTAGATAAACAGAAATTAAGGTCTACAGATGTTTGCCAGAAAAAGAAAAAGTGTTAAATTCTTGCGACAACAACGTTGAATGAAGGCTTCACAGTAGGGAAAAATACAAATGAAAATGTAAATGTATGCACATATGTGTGTGCACGTGTAATAGTGTGTGTGTAAATAAGCATGCACAGAACTGAGGCGAAAAGGAAGGGGTAAAGAAAATAGAGTGAGAAAAGTGTTCATGTTAGGCATATAGGACACGTATACCTAGAGGCAGACTTTAGACCGATGTATCTTAAGAGTAAAGGTAAAGGACAAAAAAGTGGAAGCTAATCCCCTCTCAGTCTATGTTGCCATGAACATGCAGGTCTCTTTGTGTACGTCTGGGTGGGACTCACTTTTGAGTTCCTACATACATTTTTCTGCCTCCATTTCTGCCTCTATCACTACTCCAAATCCCTTTCCACTTTATTTTTCGAGTTGCCTTTTACTCGTACTGGGCCATTGCTAACACAGAATCATATTTTCTGTATGTTTAGGGAGTAGTTTTGTAGGCTCCCTGATACCTTAAAAATGCCATAGGGCTACTCTGACCAGCTGCTAGTCACCATGTACCTGCCCTTCAGGCCATGCCTTGTAGAGCTTGCAAGGGGCCCGGTTTACGACAGTACTGCTGGTCCCAGATGGGTAAGAAACATAACTCTTAGGTGTATGTGGGCTTTTAGTCTTGCTTCACTTTTTTCTTCATTGGTAGTTTTATACTTTCTGGGCTTTGTATTTTAGTCCTTTGCCTACAAATTCAGAAAGCATGGATATGATCTTTGTTGTTGTTGTTGTTGTTAAATACCAGCTCGAACAGAAATAATATAACCACATTAGATTTTAATGATAATAGTAACAATAATAAGTAATGAACATTGGTTAAATATTTTTGTGCCAGACATCTTTGTATATATTAGACATGTATTAACTGAAGGATTCTCAGAAAACAATCCTTAGAAAAGTTATTATCCTTATTCTCATTCTAAAGATGATGAAAACAAAGCACAGAAATACAAAGTAACTTGCACAAAGCCAAATTTGCATAAGATGTAGGAAATATGTAGATTTGAACTCAGGCCTTCAGGCTACAGATCTCAGATTCTCAACCAGTACAACACACTGTCTCTTGAGTCTTATTAGGGGCAGTAACTAAGATTGGTAAAAGGAGAGATTAGTAGCAAGGGGACCATTAGTAAATCATCAAAATGGGCTGAGAAACAGGCAATGAGCTAGAACGTTTAACAGTAGGAAGAGAAAGGAAACGACAGATACAAGAGATAGAATTAAGGAAGAAAGAATAGGACTTAGCAACTGACCAGTCACTGGAAGAAAAAGTTAAAGATGGCTCCAAGGTTTTAAGACTTTTGTAAGGTAGAACAATGTTGGCTCTACTGAACACAGAAGGAGGTGCTGAATTGGTATAGTTTATTGATTGTTTGGTCGTTTTGATGCAGGGAATGAGGGTCCATGATTTTGCTTCCCCTGCTCTGCTGTTAACACTCCAGTAAGCTACTCAGGAACTAAGACGACAGGAGCAAGGAAGTGCAGCTTAGTACCAACTTCAATCAAACAGGACTGAATTCAGAAACTTTCATGTGATCCAATTGTGGAAAATGTCTGCCTAATTTTCTGATCTTAACTTTCCCCATCTGTAAATAGGGGAAACCAGGCAAAGCAGTCTTATTTTGATGATTAGACTGGAGCCAAATACCTGCCCTATTAATATTACTTCTATCTTTTCTGTCTCTGCCTTTAGTGTTATGGGAAGATAGAGTAAACGGTACTAGCTTCACAAGTGAAAAATGTTGCCTGGCTGTTACCAAAAAAAATTTTGTTAGCAGTTAAGTGAATTTCATTGACCATCTTCTCAAGTGTCAAATAGTTTATCTTATTACTAACAATGACACCATATAGACTCTAAATCTTAGAGTGATATTCAAATCAAAGTTAACACAATGTTGTTTAATACAAACAAATCTTGGACAATATTTTAACTTGCAGAATTTCTTGGAATTGTCCTTTGCTTTCCATGCTCACTACTGAAACTCAAATATTATATCCTTAAAGGATGGATTACTAAATAGACAATTGAAATGTACTTCCTGATCCTTCCAGCCTTTTCCTCTCCAAATCCTCATACATGATAAAATGATATCTCTATGATAGGGATATAATATTGTTTTCTTGACATGTTGAGTTTTTAGCATTATTATGGCATCAGGTAGCATTTATAAATATATAAATACAGTCCTGTGGTTTACGTTTTGGAGCTGGCAGATTTGAGAGTTATCTGAATAGATGCTCTGGGGGAAGGTTACAGATGAGAACAGTGTAGATGGAGAAGAGAAAAGACTCAAAAAGTGCACTTTGTGGAGCACTTAGCAAAGAGTCTTACATTGGACATCCAAATATTTGTTGATTGATTTTAAAAACACTCCTTAGTGGACTAACCGTTTTCTAGATCTTCTTTTACATAGGACAGATTGTCTACTGAACAAAATTAACAATTGATGGTACTATTTCTCTCTCTCAAAATATTGACTTCACTTATAATGTCAAACTAGAAATGTCATAGAATTAACTTTTTGAAAGTGCTATTATTGCATAGCAATCTATCATTAGTTGGTCTTCTTTCAGGAAGAAGTTGTACATAATAAGGGGGTCAAGAGCTGCCCTTTAGTGTGCAAACTTTCCTCATTCGTTCAGCCTGTCCAGTAAGGATTGGCACATGACAGGAGATAAATGTGACAGTTGATTAAAAAAATAATTTAAAATGAATGAGAGAATGAATGTATTCATTCACACAAATAGGAACCAAAATCTTCAGTACAATGCTGGATTGAGAAGAGGATGCATGATTTAAGAGGTAGAATAGCACACTGAGTGAGGGGAAGGAGGAGGTAACTTACGCAAGGTCATTTTCTGCCGGATGGGTCATCCCAACCATACTGCCAGGACCAATCTTAGCCTAAAGTCAGAGCCCCATGTAACTATTTCTCAGGGTAGGGTACAAGGGAGATTTTTATCTAATCCCAGAAAAGGGAGAGAGACAATTCTTTGCATTTTTCAAACCAATACGGTACCTTGCACTAAAAGAAACTTTTGAGTTACACTGACATAAGCTTGAACACTTTTATCATTTTCTAGTTACATAATGTTTCTAAGTCTTTATTTCTTCATCAAAAAAAGTATTCATTAAATTATCCATGCAAGTTGCAGTAGGATTTAAATGAGATTATATATAACACCCCTGTTATAGTAACTATACAATGTAAGTATTGTAAAAACAACATCTATTTTTGTCATTATCCTTTTTATCTGTCCCTAGAAATTCTCAGTGAGAAAGAATCATTGTCAGTAATTGTTCTCCCCAACCTAAGGAAAAGATTCTCTCATCCACAATTAAGTAATACATGATTCCAGGAGGGTAAAGAATAGAACTCATTACTCCCTGAATGTACTACAAATATCATGCTCCATTTAGGTATTTTTCATTCATAATATACATTTCCTATTAGAAATGTTATCAATGAAAATGTATTTTTACAAAATCAAGAGACAATGGAGGAGGTAAGCTATACAGGCACATTTCTTATTTTTAACAGGAGACACAAAGCACAACACATTGATCATACCAACAGAATTTTCACAATCATAAGTAGGAATTTCTAAGATCAGATCAGGGCAGACTCATAGAAACAGTAGCTGAACCTCTATCAGAGGATTTGGGTATTTAAGGAAACGTCTTATACAACTAAGCTTAGAAATAATAGGAAGCATTGAGCAACATCCCCAGACACAGATACGATTATTAAAAGGCTCATGTCTCATAAAGGTACTTCAGTGTACCTAAGTGATAGAAGTAAATAAAACAAAAACTGCTGAAATGTGTGTTGGTTTTCAGTTGTGGTCCCTCACAGCATTTTAGATGTCTGGCATCCTTTGTTTTATAATTCATTCCTTGAAGTGCTGTGAGATGCTGACCAGAGTGTTGTATTATGTAGGGGATTTATTTGTGTTACGATGTACTTGTCTATCAAATCACATCAAGTGGCTTTCATTTCTTTAGCAGATCTGAACTGTATTAAAAAAAAAAGTGCATTGACAGCTTTAGTGAGAGCAACTACAAGTGGGTTATTTCCCTAAAGATTTAGACATAGTTTTGTTCATATAATTTGAATTTTATACACTTCACTACCTATGCAGCTGGTGAATATTGATCTCCTAACAAACTACCATACGAATCCACAGAGAAAGAAAAAAGGCACAAGTGTAAAAATCATGTGTGAAGGAGGAGGAGATAGCCACGTGGCACTCCTGCAGTCACGTGTGGCTTTTAAGGTTACTTCTATCATCTTTCCTTTTGCACTGCGAAGAAACATACAAAAGTACCTTTAATATCCTTCATAAGTCAGCATACCTGATCCCCTAGTCTCTTCAAGATATATTAATAATTCGTTAGAATTAACAGATCAATTCGTAGAAATATACACATTTGTTACAAAGTGTTTTCCCCAAATAGTTCAATACGATTTGATCCACCATCCAAAGAATAGGCAAAATAAATCTGTACCTGTGACCATAAAAAAGGAATGCTAATGAAGCCACATTAAAGAAGAATGGACAGCAGGCAGAACTGCTCACAAAAATGAGATTCAAAGTCAATGACTGAGCACATTTTGCCTGGAGGTATGGAAATAAAGCAGGGATATTTGTGATTCTCTATAAAGTAATGTTTTATATTCTGTTAGACAATAACCTCCTCAAGGGAGGGACCTCTCCTACTCCTCACTGTATGTTCTGTTGCAAACCCATTATTTGACCTGGACAAAATAATCAATACAAGTGTGCCTAGTATAGGGGGTAAAGGGAAAATGTTTGCACATTACATGTCATAAGAGAAAAGAGCCAGAGTTAATCTGAATTGAGGCTCTGGCAAAATAGTGTTGAATACTGATCTACATCAAAAAATAATGATGTGCTCATAGAGAATATTTTCCCAAAGATAGGGATATGTGGAAATTAGCATCAATAAACATCTACACATCTTTAGTCTAGAACAGAAACACAATAACAATGTCAGCCCTAAAAGATACTGTAAACTTTGAAGCATCACACTAAAAAGTTGAGCAAGAATTTAAAAACAGGCTTGGCACCCATAGGCTGGTAGGTTCGAACCCAGCCCAAGCCTGCTAAACAACAATGACAACCATAACAAAAAAATAGCTGGGTGTTGTGGCGGGTGCTTGTAGTTCTAGCTACTTGGAAGGCTGAGGCAAAAAAATTGCTTAAGCCTAAGAGTTTGAGGTTGCCGTGAGCTGTGATACTACAGCACTCTACCACAGGCGATATAGCAAGACTCTTGTCTGGCGGGGTGGGGGGAAGGAATTTTAAAACATCCTTCTGAAAACAACTGTTTGAAGCCAAGAACGACCTTAAAAACTAATGCTATTAGGAGTCAGTGATTTATGAAGGAAGAAGTTAAAGGCTTAAGTTTTGATTTTTTTAAATTGAGAACAACAATTAATAGTGAAATTTATTGACATGTGTAGCCCTAATTTGGATATTCAATTTTCGGGTGGTTTTATTTTACCTTGTTTTATTGCAAAAACTGCTGGAAATAAGCAGTCCTGCCACAAAAATGGATTATTATGAGAAGTTAATGAAGGGAACAAGAATATACATACGTGGATTTGAGAGGGAGTCATAGTAAGTTTTCTTTTATTTGATCTCAAAATTATTAAACTGGCTTTTTCTCAGATAAAATGAATGCACATCTAGAAGTAAGAGCTAGCATTAATGTTTACAGGAAATATGAAAATAGAAACAACCTAGGCATTACATATGAAAACACCGAATACCCTGAATGCAAGCAGATAAAATAAAGAAAAATTCAATTTTCCCAAGTAATATGCAAACCTGAAAAATGTTTTAATACTAATGGAACAGAAGACCTACAATTTTCTATCCAAACTAATTATTTTTGATGATATGGAAGAGAAAAAATGCTCTTAAGGATTTCCTTTTCACCTGGTTAAACTACCTGGAATAGAGTTCATAAGCTCTTATGATGCTTTTAAAAAAATTAAAAGTCACAGTGACTTTATAGTTGTATTTCAGCTGTAGGTATAAATCCTCTCTTCTTGCTTTTGTATATTTGTGGAAAAAAGAAAGAAAATTAAATGTGCTGTCAGCAATATCACATAATCTGTGCTTTCTATTATAAAGATTTTTACATACAAGGCTATCTCGACATCTTTTTGTTAGATTATGGCTTTAGAATGTTTTTAATTGAAAAATATGGGTAATTTTGAAGTCAGAAAAACAAAGTACTGATTACTAAAAGAACTAATTATTGCCTTCTTTTTCTTAGAAGATGTGTTAGTTTAATAGACACACACAGTATGGGTCTCTATCCCCAGTGCAAGACAAGTGGGAATTTCCATAGCTCTGAGGTTTGAGAACAGCTGAGCTACAAACACACTCAGAAGAGTCTAAAAGCTCCTGCTGGGGGTTCTAACTGCCAGCACTTTCAAAGATCTATGCTTTTCTTCCTGCAAAGGTACAGCACATAATTACAACGATGTACCAAATTCAATTCTGTGGGAGGCAGGTTGGAGGACAAGTCAGTGGGAAGCTATGCAGCCAATCTACCCCCCTAAAGAAGAGGATTATTGATCACAGAAGGTGTGGGAACTAGCATATCCCTCTTACCAGGAGATCTGCCTCTAGAGAGAGGAAAGGTCCCTGGGTTTTTATTTCTTTTTTCCTCATTCTTTTTTCCAACCGACTGCATGTGATTATAAGCAAACCCAATGAAGTGGCTATTAAAAAAAAAACCAGTCCCTGTCTCAGATAAGTTTATCTCTTTCAAAATTTCCCTCCATTTTGCCAATTTATTGTTTTTGTTCATTATTATATTACTGTTACTATTATTTTGGTGAATCTTATAAGCATAATCTCACTTCTGGCTTATGTCTACCCCTAACTGATGAGACTTTGTTTTTATCATTTAGGAAGTTAAATAATAATGGAAATTCTATAGAGCATTGGCCAGGGTTAGATGAATAAAATCAGGAAACAGTATTTACTCTCTAGGAAGCGAAGGAAAGAAAAGGTTCAAAAAGGAGCTTAAATTCTACAATATTATCACGTGCCATACGGGTATGGACTAACACAGGACTGAAAAAAGTCTGCTTGATTTTGCATTCATGCTAATATATTCAACAAGTATTAGTTCAGAACATATTATATGAATAAAATCAACATGATTCATCCACCTATAGAACTTGCAATGTAGACAGTTATAAGCAGTCAATAAATAACCTGACAAACATTTAATTAAAAAACATGATAATTTCTAGAAAGAAAAAGAAAAAAGGTGCTCTGAGAGAGTTTAATAAGGAGGCCTATTTTTGATGGATAAGTAAGTGAAGGCATCACTGGGAAAGCAAAATTTACCCTAATACTTGAAGAATAAGCAGGAGAGAAAGGCAGGTGGTGAGTGGGAGTAAAGGAGCAGCATGGAAAATAACATACAATATGGCTGAGGCATAATAAGCAAGAGGCCAAACGGCAGGAGACAAAAGTAGGTGATGTGGGCAGGTGTCAGACCAGACAATGTCTTGTAGGTCACGGTGAGGAGTTGATACTATCGCTTTAGTGCTGTAGAACACCACTGATATTTGAAGCAGATAAATAATATGATGCAATACAACTATACCGTAGAAATGCCACTCTGAGGGTTGTTCCAAGACTGATTTGGAAAAGGACAAAAGTGCAAGCGGGGAAAACAAGCTAAAAGTATATAGTAATGGTCAAAAAGAATGACAATGTTGGCTTGAACTAAGGTGGCAGTGTTACAGATGAAGAGAAGTGAGTACATTTCATGTATACAGATGTGATTGGAGGTAACACAATGATCGCTACAAGATCCATTTTAATGTGTTATCTAAGGCAGAATCTTGATTGTTGACTGTTGAGCAATGAATGAGAAGTAAGGAAGCAGAGAGCAAAAGGAGACGAGTCTTTGGAAAAGCTCATGCTAGGAAACAGAGAGAGGGCAGTAGCTATCAGAAACCTCAGGGTCAATGAAGGATTTTTAGTCATCCATTCATTTATCCATTCATTTCAGGAAGTGAGTAAATTAAGACTTTTTTTCCCCTGAAGTACAGGGTAGAACAGAAACTGACAAACTGAGGAGGCAACACATAACCAACGGAAGTAAAGTAAGCAATAGGAAACTATTGTCCTAAAGCAGACAGGGTATACGAAGGCCCAAAACTGTGGTAGGAAAAGTTCCTACTTTAGTAGAGCGTCACAATCCCCTCCCTCCCAGTAGAGCACACTGGTTCAAAGCAATGGCTAGTAACTGAGGCCACCTGGGTTTGAATTCTGTATCTACTAACTAGTATGTAACCATGGACAAGTTATCTAGCATTTCTTGACATTTATAATATGCAGTCAGTAACAGTGCCAACCTCATAGTGTTGTTCTGAGAAACACATACATAAGGTGGTGTAAGTGAAAAGCCTTCAAGTAGAATTTGACCCAGTAAATTCTCAATAAAGTTTTGTTTCTATTGATAATAATAACAACAATGATATTAGTAATAATAACTGAGTATCTCTTTTTCTGAGGTTTGGTTTGACAAAGAAGTGGTTAATAAAAGATATAGCTAGCGATAACTTTGTAGGTAGAAAAGATACTGGAGATTCTGAAGTGCTTTTTCTCTAGCAAATAAGAGGCTAGGTTGTTTGTGATAAGTGAAAAGAATGGGAAGGAGACAGAAAGAAGACTTAGGGAGAGTGGGTAAGATATGGATGGTATCCAGTACGGACAAATGAAAGGCCACTGAAGGGGAACATGTGAAACAACTGCTAAAACAGCATTGAGAGTCCCATTGAGGCAAAAGCTAAAGTGTCATAAACATACCAATTCACTCAGTCCACTAAAGGGAACTGGAAGGAAGAAAGCAAGAGAGTGAGAGGCGTAATGTGAACGCTAAGGAGTTTGAGTTTTGTTCTGTGAATTCTGGGAGACACTAGAGGGTTTTGATACAGAAATCATACAAAAAGTATAGGTTTTTAAGAGGAATACATTAATAGTGCCAACGGGAGAAGATCGCAGAGGCAGGAATTCTTTCTGGTTGGGAGCTACTC
Source organism: Perodicticus potto (assembly GCA_963574655.1). Lineage (NCBI taxonomy): Eukaryota > Metazoa > Chordata > Mammalia > Primates > Lorisidae > Perodicticus > Perodicticus potto. The sequence goes on from CAUYRH010132644.1 coordinate 52,845, forward strand.
ACATTAGTGTAGATGATAATATGTATTTCCAATGGCATATGGCTAAGGGTTAACAAGTATTGGAGTAGATTCACAAAGAGGTGAACACAATTTCAGCATATACCTGGGAAAAAATGCTTTAGCAAAATTTTTACTTTTATAGATCAAAAATATACTATTTTGTAAATCTCAGGCCCGTATTTAGGTTTAATCATTGTCCTATAATTAAATTCAATACACCTTTATTTATTGTCCGTTTTATACATGATATGGTTCTAAGCACAGCAGTGGACATATGTTTAAAAGATTAAGGTATATCATTACTCCAAAAATATTTCCTTGATCTTTATTTGACAAATCCTGACTAATACTGTCTTAGGTAATTTACATGGTGTAAACTACTTTGTAACGTCCTTGACTTTTTTCCCTCCTCAGATACGTAGCTAAGGATGGTGAGAATAAATAAGGGAACCAAGTTATTTCATGTACACACAGCCCCAGGATTATTTACGGTTATGTGCATAAACAAGAAATCTCTTCCATTTTCTATTTTGCTTTTAGTTCAGAAGGTATATTGCTTTTTATGTGCCCAAACTTCATTCCCTCAGTGTGGTACCAAGGATATTCCTCATGAAGGACTTGCTTGGCAAACTAATACATCTTCCGAGATAAACTGCATTCAGAAAAAGAAATGGCTTCAGAGAAATTGTGTGGTGTACCTACTGTAAAACTCATAACCATCATGACACAGCTGAATTCTCAGAGGGTATATAGCCTTGCTTCAATTATAATATGAATCCAAGCAGCTTAGGTTTCAAGCATGTACTTCGGTCTAGAAAATTTTACTATTTAATATACTAAATAGCTGCTAGTTAATAATAATATCTAATCAATTTATTAATTTTCTTTGTCCAAAA
>CAUYRH010132646.1:0-11879 GCA_963574655.1 Perodicticus potto
TTTTTTTTTTTTTTTTTTTTGAGACAGAGCCTCAAGCTGTCACCCCGGATAGAGTGCTGTGACATCACAGCTCACAGCAACCTCCAATTCCTGGGCTCAAGCGAGTCTCCTGCCTCCGCCTCCCAAGTAGCTGGGACTACAGGCACCGCCACAACGCCTGGCCAGTTTTTGGTTGCAGCCATCATTGTTGTTTGGCGGGCCCAGGCTGGATTCGAACCCGCCAGCTCAGGTGTACGTTCCGTTGAGCCACAGGCACCGAGCCAATTTACCTAATTTTTGGCTCAGCGCCTGTGGCTCAACGGGCTAAGGCACCAGCCATGTACACCTGAGCTGGCATGGCTGCAACCAAAAAATGGCTGGGCGTTGTGGCGGGCGCCTGTAGTCCCAGCTACTTGGGAGGCAGAGGCAAGAGACTCGCTTGAGCCCGGGAATTGGAGGTTGCTGTGAGCTGTGATGCCACGGCACTCTACCCAGGGCAACAGCTTGAGGCTTTTTCTCAAAAAAAAAAAGCAAACAAAAAAATGTACAATGATGTTTTCATGTACTTATTCATTGTGAAATGATTATCTTTTTTTTTTTTTAAGCTTTGTTAGCCTAGCTCATAGCAACTTCAAACTCCTGGTTTTAAGCAATCTCCTGAGTACCTGGTGCTACAGGTGACTGCCACAATGTCTGGCTAAGTTTTTTTGTTTGTTTTTAGTAGAGACAGAGCCTCACTTGCTCAGACTGGTGTTGAACACCTGATCTTAAGCCATCCTCCTGCCTCTGCTCTCCGAGTGCTGGAATTACAGTCATGAGTCACCCTACCATCCTGAAATGATTATCATAATCAAGGTAGTCAACCTACCCGTAACCTAACATACATGTAAGATCTCACAGTTTGTGTTGCAAATCTGGGCACAGCTGACTATGATCCTCTGCTTCAGGAGCTCTCACAAGGCTATAGTCAAGTTGTTGTCTAGGGCTAGGGTCTCATTTTAAGGCTTGACTGGGGAATAATCCACTTACAAGTTTGGATGGTTGTTGGCAGAATTCTTTTCTTCAAGACCTGTTGGACTGAGAGCCTCAATTCTTAGTTGGTTGTTGACCTAAGGCCACCCTTAGTTCTTGCCATGTGGATCTCTACAGTATGATCACTTGCTTCATCACAGCATGCAAGCCAAGAAAGAAATAGAGCAGTGGTTCTCAACCTGTGGGTTGCAACTCAGAGGAACTGTATTAAAGGGCCGTGGCATTAGGATGGTTGAGAACCACTCTAATAGAGTGTGTTAGCAAGGTAAAGTTACAGTTTTAGTGTAATCTAATATCTAAAATGGAATCCCATTACCTTTGCCATATTCTCTTAATTAGAAGCAAGGTAGACTATTGACAGAATGGGATTGTATAGAGTATGAATACCAGAAAGTGGGAATTATTGGGGGCACGTTAGGTTATAACTGTTGCCTGCCACAGTTATTATTCATTATTATCTTCATTATTTAGTTTGATGTTCAAACTGTCCCAGAGTTAGCCTGTCTTAGCTTTTCTCACTCTGGCCCCTTGGTCATTTTGACGTGCCTCTACTATTCTTTGAGCACTTGAAGAAGATATTCCAAGCTTATCTTAAACTTTTTTGTCCAAGCCCCAGAATCTGCCATTGTTCTAAGGGGCTCTGATTCCTTTTAATGGCATGTAATACTTTGAATCATTAAATGTGCTCATTTGTATTAAGCCCTGTCAGATAACAGATCTAGAACATTTTATTTTTTTTATTTATTTATTTTTTTTGAGGCAGAGCCTCAAACTGTCACCCTGGATAGAGTGCTGTGGCATCACAGCTCACAGCAACCTCCAATTCCTGGGCTCCAGCGAGTCTCCTGCCTCCGCCTCCCAAGTAGCTGGGACTACAGGCGCCTGCCACAATGCCCGGCCATTTTTTGGTTGCAGCCATCATTGTTGTTTGGCAGGCCCGGGCTGGATTCGAACCCGCCAGCTCAGGTGTACGTGGCTGGCGCCTTATCCCTTTGAGCCACAGGCGCCGAGCCCAGATCTAGAACATTTTAAAATCTAAATTATTATTTTTTTCTAAAATCTAATTTATTTATTTATTTTTTTTGAGACAGAGTCTCACTTTATCGCCCTTAGTAGAGTGCTGAGGCATCACACAGCTCACAATAACCTCCAACTTCTGGGCTTAGGTGATTCTCTTGTCTCAGCCTCCCGAGTAGCTGGGACTACAGGCACCCGCCACAATGCCTAATTATTTTTTGTTGCAGTTTGGTCAGGGCCGGGTTCAAACCTGCCACCCTCGGTATATGGGGCTGGCGCCCTATCCTCTGAGCCACAGGCGTCACTCGAGAAATTTCTTGCTATATATTGTAAGCTTTGAGCTCATAACAGCATCTTGAGTTCTAGCTCAACAACATAGTATTTATTTTAGCTTTTTTTCCCTGTATTTTTAACTCTTTCTGATTACCCAGTTCTTATCTCCAACATTTATTTGGTCTGTCACCTTTATTGGGTCAATTCTCTTGTATAACCCATTGCCTTTGTTCAAGCATCTCTCTCTTCATTTTCCATCCCATACTTCATGTAGATTCTTTCCTCATTATCCTTTTGGGAACTGATAGATTACACTGGGCTGCCCCTTCCACCTTTCTTACCCACTGACTGAGTCTGAAACTCTGCTGGACCACTGCCCTTCCTTCCCTTAATGTATACTTTCTTCTGCTCACATGGGGAATCCTCACTGTGACCTCCCTTCCCCACTCACCCTTTGTGGATGTGCACACCACCATCATCATCCTGTTCACTGCTGATGTTCCACTTCCTATGGGGGAGCCTTCCTCAATCCACTGTGTGACCCCATGCTGGCCATGTGGGCAGATTTTTTCCTATCACTCTACCTAGGCCCTGAAACTCTACTCCAGGCTCTTAGCCCCTCAGAGCTACCCTCCTCATAGTAATTGGTCTCCCAAAGCCTGTACTGGGCCCCTGTAGCCTCCTTTGCCGCTCACCTTGATACCTACTTAGCCTGTACTCCTATAATTCTAGGACTTTGGGAGGCGGAGGCAGGTGGATTGCTTGAGCTCAAAAGTTCAAGACCAGCCTGAGCGAGGGCAAGATCCTATCTCTACTAAAAATAGAAAAACTAGCTGAGGATAGTGGTGCATGCCTGTAGTCCCAGCTAGTCAGGAGGCTGAGGCAAGAGGATCGCATGAGTCCAAGAGTTTGAGGTTTCTATGAAGAGCTAAGATGCCACATGGCACTCTAGCATGGGGCAACAAAGTGAGACTATCTCAAAAAAATAGAAATAAAACAACAGTAAGACATGAGTTGTATCTCTGAGGAATGCATCTGCTGGAGGAGACAAAGTGTTAAAATTAAAGCCTGTGACTGAACTTTTCTGAATATTAGAAAATTAAACCTGGGCGTGATAGCTCACGCCTGTAATCCTAGCACTCTGGGAGGCCAAGGTGGGTGAATTGCTTGAGCTCTCGGGTTCAAGACCAGGCTGAGCAAGAGTGAGACCCTGTCTCTAAAAATAGCTGGGTGTTGTGAGAAGTGCCAGTAGTCCCAGCTACTTGGGAAGCTGAGGCAAGAGAGTCATTTGAGCACAAGAGTTTGTGGTTGCTATGAGCTATGATGCCAGGGCACCACTCTACTGAAGATGACAAAGTGAGAGTGTCTCAAAAAGAAAGAAAGAAAATTATTAAACTTATAGCTACTATTGCCTAATTTAATAATGTTGTTATATTTGTCTTGGTAGGTACTTTTTATGAGAGTAATAACTCTCTCTAAATTAGAGTATAAACTACTTGAGAGCAGGTCTCTGAAGTGGTGAGTGAGTCTGTGGACTTTGGAGACAGACACACTGGGATATAATTTCTAGTATTGCCATTTAGTTACTGTAACTTCCCTGAACTTGGGTTTATTCTCCTGTTAAAGTAGAAATACTAATAATTCTTTGATAAGGTCATAATGCTTAAATGAAATAAGGTGATCAAAGAATCTACTACAAAGCCTGGCAAACAATTTATGCCTGACAAACTTCAGTTGTCCTCTCCTTGTACTCTACTGGTATCCACTCTGGTAATTTAAAATAGATATTTGATTGGTAGATGACTTTATTAATTCATGTTCCCTTCCCAGAATATTTTAAAATGCAAGTGGCATTCATGGAAACCTGTTTTTGGTAATACCAACTTATATGTGTTTTTTGCTCTGTGCAGCTTGTAGAACCCTTATTTTACCACCTTGTGCAGCCTGGCTAGGCAGATATGATTATCCTATGTGACAGGGGGTAGTTTTACCTTTGAATTGAGCTAAGCTGAGAGTCTTAAGAGGCAGCCATTGAATTTGTATAGGTAGAGCCTGAATATGTTACATGACCTATGTAATACTGCACTTCTCCCTGAATTTTTAGTTGCTAGAATAGTGAAAAGGGAATTCTTCTATTCCATGGCTTAAGGATACATAAACTCTCAGTGCAGCAATCTTTTTATTGTTGATTATTATAGCTTCTATTACTCCTAGAAGTTGACCAACAGGGACCTGAGATTAGAAGATTTTGTCATTCAGCTTTCATATAGTAAATGCTGAGGCCCAGCCCTTTGCCTGCAGGGCCCTCTATCAGTGAAGAGGATCTGTGAAAGGCAGGCAAGTGTAGGGAGAGGAGTGGAGATTTTCACTCTTCTCTGTGTAAATGAATTTGTGCCATTGAATCTGATGGGAACTAGATACTGTATTCTTGAAGCACTAGAAGCCCTTTATTGTGAGATTTCAGTCTTTTTTCCCCCTATTTCCTTCAGGTAGTAGAAAACATGTTCAGGCCTTTTAAAAATTTCCTAATGTTCTGTGTGCTTTTAAAAAGCTGGTAAAATCGTGCAATTGGTTAATAATGGTAATATATATATATTAGTCTTCAACTTTCTTTGATTTACAAAAGAGGGTCAATTGGGATAAGATTAGGTGGAAACGGAGCTGAAGAAACTCTTAAGTGCTGTGCATGGATGGATTTGTGTACGATGGAAGCACATCTGATAACTAAATTTTGTTGTGGTTTTGAGATTGCATTTATAGAGTAAGTGGTTCTCAAGTACTTTAACAATTTAAACAAGTTAAAAAAACAGGGCGGCGCATGTGGCTCAGTGGGAAGGGCTCCAGCTCCATATACTGGGGGTGGCGGGTTCGAACCCGGCCCTGGCCAAACTGCAACAAAAAATAGCCAGGTGTTCTGGCTGGTGCCTATAGTCCTAGCTGCTCGGGAGGCTGAGGCAAGAGAATTGCCTAAGCCCAGGAGTTGGAGGTTGTGGTGAGCTGTGACGCCATGTCACTCTACCGAGGGTGATAAAATGAGACTCTGTCTCTAAAAAACAAACAAACAAACAAAAACAGTTAATGTATGTTAAATACTTAAACATCAGAATGTAGTTGCTACATTATAGCTTAGTTTAGAACCTGTTTTTTTTTGGGGGGGGAAGTTTGTTTTTATTTTCAGACAGAGTCTCAAGGCTATCTCCCTGGGTAGAGTGCTGTGGCATCATAGCTCACAGCAACCTCAAACTCGTGGGCTTGAGCAATCCTCTTACTTCAGCCTTCCAAGTAGCTGGGACTACAGGTACTGCCATACTGCCCAGCTATTTTTAGAGACGAAGTCTCAGTCTTGCTCAGAACTCCTGAACTCAACCAGTCCACCTGTCTTGGCCTCCCTGATGCTAGGGTTACTATTGTAAGCCACTACACCGGACCCCTGGTTTTTGTTTTTTGAGACAGAGTCTCACTTTGTCATCCTTCTCAGAGTACCATAGTGTCATAGCTCACAGCAACCTCTAACTCTTGGGCTCAAGTGATTCTCTTACCTTAGCCTCCCTAGTAGCTGAGACTATAGGTGCCTGCCACAGTGCCCAGCTGTTTTTTTTTTTACACACAGACTCTCACTTTGTCACCCTCAGTGGAGTGCTGTGGCATCACATTTCACAGCAACCTCCAGCTCTTGGGCTTAGGTGATTCCCTTGCCTCAGCCTCCTGAGTAGCTGGGACTACAGGTGCCCACCACAACACCTGGCTACTTTTTTTGTTGTTGTTGTAGTTTGGCTGGGGCTGGGTTCGAACTTGCCACCCTTGGTATATGGGCCGGTGCCCTACTCACTGAACCATAGGGGCCACCCTAATGCCCAGCTATTGTTTTTTTTTTTTTTTTTTAGAGGCAGACTCTCACTTTGTCACCCTCAGTAGAGTACTGTGGCATCACATTTCACAGCAACTTCCAGCTCTTGGGCTTAGGTGATTCTCTTGCCTCAGCCTCCCGAGTAGCTGGGACTACAGGCACCTGCCACAATGACCAGCTATTTTTTTGTTGCAGTTTGGCTGGGGCCAGGTTTGAACCCACCACCCTCAGTATATGGGGCTGGTGCCCTACCCACTGAGCCACAGGCGCCACCCTGAAAATTAGTTTTTAAATCGAGCCATAATATACAATTTTCTGGTAACATGCAGATCTGACTACGTTCAGGTATGGTTTTCACACCCCCACCAATTGGCTGGTAATAATCAAGAATGCATCCTCTGTGTGGTGTTTTCCAGTTAATGGTATTTTAGAAATCACACCAATATATACAGTAGCTTTCTTGGGTACATGTGGTTCATTATCGATTATAATGTTATTTTAGAATTTTAGTTTAAGAGAGTAAAGTAAACACTTTAAAATTCTTAGTTAAGAGTATTGAAGGAAGATAGGGATGAATGAATAAGGAGCAGCATTAGAATAAGTAAGGAAGCTCATAATATTGCAACTACATATCACAAAAGTAACACAGAAACTTATGTAAAATAGAAAAGATAAATCATTCACAAGATGAATACCTTAAAAACTTACAAAGGGGGTGGCCCCTGTGGTTCATTAGGTAGGGCACCAGCTCCATATACTGAGGGTGGCGGGTTTGGGAGGCCGAGGCAGGAGAATCGCCTAAGCCCAGGAATTGGAGTTTGCTGTGAGCTGTGACACCATGGCACTCTATCGAGGGCAACAAAGTGATACTCTGTCTCTAAAAAAAATTAGAAAATAAATAAATAAACTTACAAAGGAACATTCAAAATACAAATAAATATGTATATTTTAATTAAGACAATAAAGGAGTCCTAAGTGTGTGGGTGAAGGACATCTGATTAGCTTCTAAACTCAACTGTTCTGTATGTCATACAGATGACTTCGGTATTGCTAAAAGTATATGAGCCACCTGGTCCTTTCTGAAGGGAAGAGGGAGAAGTGACAAACTATCTTTCAGTGCCACCTCCATTTTCTTCCACTATTTCCTTTTTCCTCTTCGGTATTTCCATTTTCCTTTTAAAAAATTTCCTGCCATTTCTCTTTCATGTTTTTCTCAAATTCAGTCCTTACTTCAGAATGACTGTAGAGTTTCTTCTACTCTCATATATACACAAAACTTTTGCAGTTTTTGGCCAGGGCTGGGTTTGAACCTGTCACCTCCGACCTATGGGGCCGGTGCCCTACTCCTTTGAGCCACAGGCTCCGCCCTATACACAAAACTTTAACCAGCTGCTTGATAATGTATACCATCTTTCATTGCCCATGAGAGATACTCATATCAGTGGATTTCTCTTATGTTAAGGACTTTTAAATAGAAGTTTTAAGGTCGAGAGAATTTTACTACAATCAGTATAAGTTACATGAAGACAGGGGTTTTTTTGTGTGTGTTTTTGTTGTTGTTTGTTTTATTTTTTTTTTCATTGTTGTTGTTTGTTCTGTTGTTCTAGTCCTAGTGCCTACTACAAGGAAGGCATTCAATAAATACTTACTGCATAAATGATTAAAACGTTAGCCTTACAAGCCCCACACTGGTGGCACAGGACTATAATCCTAGCACTTTGGGAGGATTGCTTTAGGCCAGGAATTCCAGTTCAGCCTCAGCAACAACAAAATAAAGAAAAAAGGAGAAATAAGAAAAATTAGCAGGGCTTAGTGGCACATTCCTATATTCCTAGCTACTTAGGAAACTGGGTAAGGTAGGAGGATCACGTGAGCCCAGGAATTTGAGTTTGCAGTGAACTTTGATGATGCTACCGTACTGTAGTCCATGTACCAGTGCAAACTCTGCCTCATAAGAAAAAACAAAAACACTAGTCTTAAGAAAATGATAATGTCATGTACTTAAAAATTATTTTAGCAAAGCATTCTTAATACTTCCAGTATAGAATAGCAATATAAGTTGAACAGTGATTCTCAAGGGGAAGGAAGCTTTTTTAGCCACTTTCCTCATTCTCTTCTCTCCTTTGCCTTCTTTTTCAAATATGAGAATCTCAGCTATGAAGAACTGGAAGAGACTGAAATTACATAGTTTTAAGGAATTATAGAAGTAAATGGTAGATGTGAATTGGCAGAGTGAGAGAGAAGGCAATTATAAATTTAAAGGAGTAGGAGTAAAATGTGAATTTGGACAAACTATCAATGCTATTAATATGTTAATTATATTAGTATTAAATATTAATTAGCTAGAGTGCCAGGGCTGATTGGAAGGACAGAGGAGGTGAGTTGACACAGGCAGTGGGGAAATTGATTGGTAGAGCGCTCAGATTTCAAACTGTAGATATAGGAGACCATTATGAATTATTGATGAAAGTGACATGGTAAAAAAGTGAAGACAGTTATTTATTCTATTTAGCTTCTGTTTGTAAAATGGGTTATAGCTTGAGGTGAAGAAACATTGGAAACAGAACAAAGTTGTGAGATTGTTGTAGTTCAGAGTGGTTAAACTGTTTCAATCAGTATATTATCCAGCAATGTCTTTATCTAGCAAATACCCTTCTTTTGAAGCTTTATCTACATTCTGGTCTGGGGATAGAAGGAGGCAGGAGGAAGAGTTCCCTACTAAAAAGCAGTAGGCTAGGATTATAGTCCCTACTTCTTTACTGTGTAAATTCATGATTGTGGATAAATATTAATTTCTCTTGGGCTTCAATCGCTAAACTATAAAATAAAGATAATGATCTAAATGCAGGGATCAAGGTCAGATCAATTTTGTGGGTTCTTCGCAGCCCACTATCCTTTTATCAACTATAAATGGTATCAACAATGAATACCACATATTTTTTCTGAGTATTAATTCCTATAACTACAGTGTTTTAAGAAGAAAAAAAGCCTATGACATCAAATAGTTCAAAATTTGTAATTTAGGCTTGGTGCCTGTGGCTCAACGGGCTAAGGCGCCAGCCACGTACACCTGAGCTGGCAGGTTCGAATCCAGCCTGGGCCCGCCAAACAACAATGATGGCTGCAACCAAAAAATGGCCGGGCATTGCGACGGGCACCTGTAGTCCCAGCTACTTGGGAGGCAGAGGCAGGAGAATCGCTTGAGCCCAGGAGTTGGAGGTTGCTGTGAGCTGTGATGCTACAGCACTTTATCCAGAGTGACAGCTTGAGGCTCTGTCTCAAAAAAAAAAAACAAACAAACAAAATCTGTAACTTATAGTTTAATGTTACCTGTGCTGACTATTATATTTAAAAATGTGTATTGCTGTTTTTATATGTGGTATGATTATATAATTAGCTTTTTAGTTATTAGACTGTAATAGCACTCTCAAGTTGATGGTACAAAACTTGAGTCTTGTGTACTTTTAGAGAAATGTGAAGTATATAAAAATTGTTCTGAAATGTGTATTGTCTTATAAAGTTATAGGTGCAATAATGCCAATATTATTTAGAGTTGCTAGAAATTGTACTTTCTACCCCTTTTTTGCTACTGAATACACTGTATGTATATACATTTGCATGCACTTTTTTTTTTTTTAGAAAGTTTTAATACCAACAACTTTTTGTTTGCTTTTTTTGTTTGTTTGTTTGTTTTTGAGACAGAGTCTCAAGCTGTTGCCCTGGGTAGAATGCGGTGTTGTCACAGCTCACAGCAACCTTAAACTCTTGGGCTTAAGGTAATTCTCTTGCCTCAACCTTCCAAGCAGTTGGGACGACAGGCGCCAGCCACAATGCCCGGCTATTTTTGTTGTTGTTGTTGTTGTTATTATTGTTGCAGTTGTCATTGTTTAAGCTGGCCCGGGCCAGGTTCGAACCACCAGCCTTGGTGTTTGTGGCCGGCGCCCTGCCAACGGAGCTACAGGCACCATCATCCAGCAGCTTTTTGGTTTTCTCTCTTTCTCTTTATTTTTCTGTCTCCGTCTTTGTTGTTATTTTCCCTTCTGTTTGTTTTCTTTCCCCCACCCCCACTTTAATACATCTGGGAAGATGAAAAGGCAGCTGCTATGGTAACTGCATTTTGGTTAATGAATAGCAGTCTAACAAGATACATAAAACATAATGCAAACCGTTCAGAGTTGGTTGTTGTCAAAGCCATAGGGATACCATACTCTTTCCTCTTCCTTCTTGAGAAAAAAAAAAATCTTCACTTTCCTGTAGTATTTTGTTTTCTAGTTTACTATTTCTAATATTATAATGTTATAGTGAACTCTATTCCTCTCTCTACTTAGTCTGCACCATATTCACCTGTGGTGAATTTATGGGAGATGAATTGAGGGTACATAGAGGGAAAGAATTGATTAATCGGATTAAGAAGTAGATTTCTGGGGTGGCTCCTGTGGCTCAAGGAGTGGAGCACTGGCCCCATATACCGGAGGTGGTGGGTTCAAACCTGGCCCTGGCCAAAAACTGCAAAAAAAAAAAAAAAAAAAAAAGATTAATCGGATTAAGAAGTAGATTTCTGGGGTGGCACCTGTGGCTCAAGGAGTAGGGTGCCAGTCCCCGTATACTGGAGGTGGCAGGTTCAAACCCAGCACCAACCAAAAACTGTAAGAAAAAAAAAAAAAAAGAAGTAGATTTCCTTTAGACTTGTACATAGAAGAATAGGGACAAGAATTTGGCCTAAATATTTGCTTTTTGCACTATAACTTCTTTATTACCCCTTGCTTTTTGGCCACTAGTGCCCCTTTGCATTTCTTTCTGGATTAGAACTAGTAAGTAGTATGTTTCTGTCATAAAGGCCAGCTGCAACTGGAATATTGTATTCAGCCAAGCCTTGAAAATTCCTGTAATCTGTGCCATCCTGTCTCATACTGTCCCATCTCATAGTTGTCCTCTCTCTGCAGTGCTCTATGCCCAGGTCTCTGTGGCTGGGCTGCTCCAGCCTGGCGGACAGCATGCCTTCGCTGCGATGCCTGTATAACCCAGGGACTGGCGCACTCACAGCTTTCCAGGTACTTTCTCTGTCTCTGTGGGTTATTTGTGGGCATTAGTTTGTGTGTCTAATTCATTAGTATGTCCCTACTGCTTTCCCAAGCTTTTCTTATATTCAGCCTTCTCCTTCATATTGCCTGTATTTCACATCACTTAATATCTTTAATGATTAATTGTTAATGTAGATCCAGAACAATCCACTCTTAAGACATTTTTATCATGATTGGTTTGCCAAAATTGACATAGCGCAATTTGCCTGTTGGTTTTCATATCTAGTAGAAGTATGATAGAAATTTTAAAGTAATCTCAATAAATAAAAATTATATATGTAATGTTTTTTCTGGACCTACATAAAACCGATTAATGTAATTATAATCAGTTACCTGAGCATCTCTCTCTTTTTTTAAATAATTACTAAAAATATTAGTGCTCTATTTAGAGTATCTTCTGGTTATTATACTACATTATATATTTTTATATAAACTATTTTATTGATATCTTGATTAATGATTCCAGTTTCTTTTTTTTTTTTCCATCGTCCTTCCTCGTAATGATGCGCGGGCCGGTCGGTGTTGGTTCTTTCCTGGTGGTAGAGACGGGGTCTTTTCTCTGGCTCACTCTTGCTGGTCTCGAACCGTGAGCACTGGAAATCCACCCGCCTCGGCCTCCCACAGCGCTGGGATTACAGACGTGCGCCACC
>CAUYRH010132647.1:0-20306 GCA_963574655.1 Perodicticus potto
ACACACATTCCACACTCCCACACATACTCACTCACAAGTGCACACACATTCACACACTCATACACTCACGCACACTCCCACAGTCTCTCATACACACATATTCACACACTCGTACACTGACACACATACATACACTCATAAATTCACATGCACATTCACACACACTCAATCATGCACACTGACGTGCACACACATTCACACACTCATACACTCACACCCACACACTCACTCATGCACCCAGACGTGCACACACATTCCACACTCCCACACATACTCATACACTCGGGTGCACACACATTCACACACTCATACACTCACACCCGCACACTCACTCATGCACCCAGACGTGCACACACATTCCACACTCCCACACATACTCACTCACAAGTGCACACACATTCACACACTCATACACTCACGCACACTCCCACAGTCTCTCATACACACACATTCACACACTCGTACACTGACACACATACATACACTCATAAATTCACATGCACATTCACACACACTCAATCATATACTCCCCCATACACTCACTCATACACTCACACACATTCATACACTCATATACTCCACACACATACACATTCACACACTCGTACACTCACACATACACACGTATTCACACTCATATATGCACACACATGCATTTTCACACTCACTCATACACTCACACATTCACACACATTCTTACACTCACGTATACTTACACATGCGTTCACATATTCCTATGCTAGCACACTCTTTCACACATGTACACTCACCCACACTCATACATGCACACACTCATACCCATTCACGTACTCACACACATGAACACCCACGACACCTGTACACTCCCATATCCATACTCACACGCAACCACTCACATGTTCTCACACTCTCACACACACAGCCAGGGAAACCAGGTGGAGGTCCCCTCTGGGCCTCAGCACACAGCACCGCTCACACTGAGGGGCTGTCGGGACACACGGCTAGTCAGGCTGCAGGGGACAGCGGGGCATGGTGTCTGTGGCGGCTCAGACAGCCACCTTCCCCATCTTTTCTCTAGCAGAGAAAAATCGCCCAACTCTACATTGAAAATTTAATTCCTGGCAGGCAGTCTGACGTGAGGGAGCAGGGAGGTGGTTATGTGTGACTGTGTGTGTGATCGTGTGTGTTACTGTGTGTCTTGACATGTATGCATGTGGCGTGGCGTGTGTGGCGTGTGTGCACTGCAGTGACTGTGTGTGTGTGACTGTGGTTGTCTGCGTGCTGTGTGTCTGACATACACGTGTCGTGTGCCGTGTGGGATGTGGCACTTTGTGTGTGCACGTCCATGGGACTGTGGCCGTGCCTGGTTGTGCGCGAGTGTGCACACGAAGATGACAGCGTCCAGAGCAGCCGTGGCTGCGGAGCGGGGAATTTCTCCCTAAACCCCATTGTCTACGTTTCCCATTTTTTTCAAATTTTATTTCTGACTGTCATTTTCCAGCATGACCTTAACCCAAAGGTGAGCTTTTTTTCAGGAAATAGAAATTATCCAATCAGTACACTTCTGAGCAAATGCATTTTAAGGGCAGATTAGAGTTGGAAATTTCTCAATGTCACAAACATATTAGACTTCGAAGCATGGAAGCCGCCGAGGTCCCGGTGAGCAGCTCCTTTCCTGCTGGAGGGGATTGTGAACGTGGCGCCCTTTCTTCCACAGCCCTTCCTTCAGGTCAGGTAGCGCCAGTCGGAGTTCCTCTTCTGCCAACAAACTTTCCCCTGCAAGGAAAGTCGAGAGCAGAGAGTGGGAAATGGCAGCACTCAAGCCGCAGGGGCAGAGGAGGGGAGGGCCGGCCCTGGACAGCACGCGCCCTCCTCCGCTGCTGTCTCAGGCCGGGACACAGCAGCCAAGAGGGAGGCAGGGCACACGCCGCGGATGGGCCCGAACTCCAGACTGAGGGGCAGCCGGCAGGGAAAAGCAGAGATGCACAGGGCGACATGTCCAGGGAGGGGGATGAGGAGGGTCGAGGATGGTCACCCCAAACAGCTCCCAACCCCACCCCCACATCCAGTCTGACCCTTTGCCACTGCTGTCTGCCCAGCAGGCTGATAGGCATGGACCCCCCCACCGAGGGGCCCTGGCCTGTACTCCAGGCGGCCAGCAGTGGCAGGGCCAGGCAGGAGGGTGGAGGGCCCGGAAGGGGAGGGGCCAGAGGTGGGAGGGACCTGAGTTGGGAGGTGGGAGGGGCCAGAGGGCCAGAGGTGGGCGGGACCAGAGGGGCAGTGGGTGGAAGGGGTGGGTGGTGGGAGGGGGTGGGCTCAGCTGGCAGGGCACCTCCCTAATCCACTCACCCAAGATCCCAGCTTCATCTTAGCTCAGTGTCTTGATCTAGTCAGGCCACTGTAACAAAGTATCTCAAACAGGGTGGCTTGTAAACAACAGAAATGTATTTCTCACAGTTCTGGGGGCTGGAAAGTGCAAGATCAAGGCGCCAGCAGCTCTGGGATTCCCTGAGGGCCGTTCCTCAAGACCGTCCTTCTCCATGCATGCTCTCATGGAGGAAGGGGCTAACCCCACCCCAGGACCTACTTTCACGTCATCACTTGGAAGTCAACATGGATGTCAACTTGGATGTCAACATGAGTATTTCAGAACACAAAGGTTGAGATCACACCCAGAGTTCACAGCACTGTCCCCGCCCCAAAATGGTCACTGCACCTGGCACGTCCCCTACATCCTTCTCACACCTGCTCAAGTAGCTCCTTAGCAAATGCCCTTCAAATGACCCAACCTGAGCACACTGTCCGTGTCTTGCCAAAACTCTCCTGATCCACCCAAGTTGTGCAAATACCTCCTCTCTCCTTGTCTCCATCTTTGCATTTCCATTTTGTCCAAGCCTCAGGAAAAACATGCTCACTGAACTCCTGGGAGCACGTCTATGCCTGTAAAATTCGCCAGAATGAACAGGTGGCTGGTCCCAGCTCAGGGGTCACCCTGGCCACCACCCAGGCACCAGTTCTCCATCTGGCTCCTCCCTTCCTGCTCGCCCAACATCCCCTCTTTAGGATTTCCTGCTTTTCGTTCTAGAACTTTGTCCCATTGACAACACAGACCCCAACACCACCACACCCTGCAGAACACTCCCACCACCCGGGCTTTGGTGAGACCTGGCTCCATCAGGACACACAGGCTACCAGCTGGGCCGGGAGTGCTGGTGTTCTGAGTCTCCATCTCCCCTGCCTACAGGACCCCTCATAGAGCACCCCAGCCCCTACCCACACCACCACGACCAAGGCCTAAATGTCCCCAGGGCAAGTCCCCAGTCTCCTAGCAGTCTCACTGACCCTGGCCAAGCTTCACTTTGTCTTTGGCAAACTCTCATTTTTCTTTTTATTTTATAGAAAACCTGGTCAAGTCGTGTTCTTGAGGGTGATGAGTCATCATGGCCACAAACGCTACCAGATTCTGTGACTCACAGCCCAGCCAGGAAGCTCCAAAATGATCGTCATTCAGCATCAAAAGCACTGTCTAAGACACTATTTAAACATTAAATCAGAAGAAAAAAAGTTACCAGGGGACTCCAGGCAATGTCAAAGCCTCGTTCAATGAGAGGAAAGGAGACACGCATTAGAGTTTGAGAAAGAGATTGGCCCTTCCGCCTAACAGCGCTTTCCCAGACAGTCCTTATGAATGTGATTTAAAGCAAATGCTTTTCCTTTTATTGGGAATGGTGCTGCATTTTAGAATACCTAAAAATAAGATAAAAGAACAGTTTCTGGTTCTATCACTAGGACTGGAGCCTGCTATGATTTATTGTGACATTATTAATAAAACAATACTTTGCCTCGAGAAAGCAATTTTTCTCCTTTTGCATAGCAGGGTGACATCAAGGAAGATAAGTGTGTGCTGTCGAGAAATAAAGATGGGAAAGGAGTGTCCAGTGCTGGCCTCGGCTCCTGGCGACTTGGGGCAGGTCGTTATAGCGAATCACGACAGACATGGAGACTGGGTGTGTTGAGCAGCTCCAGCCGGGAGGGCCCCCAGAGCGAGCAGAGGATGGGCTGGTCTACTCCCTGGGAGGTGTCACCTGTGCCCCACCTGTCACTGATTTAAAGTGGTCCATTTCAGCTACCTCCGAGGGGCTCCGAACATCAAAGGTGTATGAATAACTGGTCATTCAGGAAAGGACAGGGCACCTGAAAAATGTGTGCAGAGATCGACTGCCAGCAAAGAAACTTGGAGTGTCTCAGCTCAGGTCTCAGCTCACCTGTCTCGTACGGCTTACGGGTTGGGGTGGAAGTTAAAGACAGTAATATTAATAATCGCCATTTGTGGAGCACCTACCACACGCCAAATACCACGCTGAGGGCCCTTTAAGCCTCTTCTCACTAAAACTGTTTGAGAGCGTTATCTTAGGGAGCTGAAGGTCAGAGAGGTGAAGTAACTCTTGCAAGATCACACAGCGAGCCCTCGAACTCAAGTCTGTAAAACATATGTCCGTAACTATAACTGTAAGCACTCCAAGGTCTCAAGACACGGGCCCCTCAATGGCAAGGTTGCTCTATTGCAGTTACTGGACATTCCTTGATTTGACAAGTATTTCTGAGTCCTACCCTCTGTAACTGCATATAACACGAGTGTGAAGCTGTATTTGGCACATAAACACCTGGAGCAAGGTAACACGGTGAGTGCGTACTGAGAAGTCCTGGAGAGAGAGAAGAGATGAGGCTGGGTGCTTAGGGAACAGGAACAGGGGAGATGGGAGGAGATACAGAGTCAGGGGGTCAGGCAGCCAGACGGATGGGACCTGCAGCAACCATGGGGGATGCACAGGGCATTCATAAGAGCCACTGAGCGCCCAGTGTGGTGGCGCCAGGGCAGCACAGGTGCAGCTGAGTATTCCGAGCAAACATAGAAAGGGCAAATCCTCACCAGGTCCTTAGCAAGCCGAGCAATGGGAATTCCACATTACTGGCAAGACGTCTCTGAGCGAGGGAAGCAGCAGGATCAGAACTGAAGCCTTGGTGGGAGCCAGAGCAGGGCAGGAAGTTTGAAAACACACACGTGCCCAGGACAGACGTAGCTACAGCAGGCAGAGCAGACGAGAGGCCTTCTGTGCCATCGGAATGGAAGGACACGGAGGGAGGCAGGGGGTGGGGAGGAGCCTGTCGTGAGAGAAGAGCGTCATCAAAATAGAGTTTTAATGTTTGAGATGGATGGGGTGAGGGACAGCGGGAGTGGTCGAATGAGAAGGTGGACAAATCGTCCCACCTGCACAAGGCTGCAGCTCCCGTGGGGTTAAAACCACAAATAAGCAGGAGGGCCCTGGTGGGGACAAAGAGGATCATAGAGGACCAGGACGCGGGAGAGGGAGACAGCCATGCTCGGGAGCACGAGGAGGTGGGAAGTGACAAGGATGCATGCTGTCACAGGACAGACGGAGGGGGCTGGACGTGGGCGGCAGCCTCAGCGGGATGCGTGTCTTGTGCCCAGCCAGACCATGGTTTCCATGAGTGCAGGGACTATGTTTTATTCTCCTCAGTTCCTGCAATGCATGACCCACAGCTGCATAGGGCAGTTACTAATTAAAACTCAGTGGAGGCTCCAGAAGCTGTCCGCAGCCCATCCACTCACCTAGATCCTCGCAGTCACACCCAGCACGACAGAAGAGATACTAAAATTCTGCTGGAAACGGGAAGGTCTCTCAATTGTTGGAAACATTCAGGATGTCATGCAGCCAACAGTGGGAGGGATGAGGGGACCCTCCCCTCCCTCCATGTGAAATTCAGGTTCCAGGAGCCTTTCAGAAGCATAAGAGGAGCTACCCCCATCTTTCCCACACGTATCCCAGAAACCACCTAGATCATTCAGGCCTCAGTAAAGAGGATAAGAGTGGATGACGCACAGTTAAGGGTAAAAAGATGGCAGAGTGACCAGCCCAGAGCTAACTGGAGAGTTTGGCCATGAGAGACAGCAAGACAGCAGAGACCAGGGTCTCAGGTGGCAGAGTGGCCAACCGCTGCAGGCTGGGAGGGCAGGTTCCTGGCACCCAGCCGCCTCTCTCTCCTACATCTTCCTCTTCTAGTTAAAAATTGGCTGTCTGAGCAGACCAGGAGAAATGCAACCATCTAAACATTTCCCTGACCCTCCTGACAGTGGCTGAAAGAAGAGAGAACAGTGACCCTCTCAGCCACTACCCCAAACAAGCATTGGCAGAGAGAAAGTGATGACCAAACATAGGAGACTTGGCCAGTTCCGAAGAAAGAGCACAAGAACACATTTTTTTTAAAAAAAACTCTACTATATTCTTGATATGATTTAAAAGGACTTTACATCCTCAAAGTTAAAGGGGGTGATCTTGAAAAGAGCCACCTTGAATCACAAAGAAGCCTACATGGAAAACGTGAAGGCTGAACATTTTCACTTCATGGTGCTACCCAAAGATTAACTGTATATTTCAAAAAACAAATAGCCACCTAAAAGGACAGACAGAAAAATGCAGAACTACAAAGAGGAGAGGGCAGGGGAGAGGAGGGGAGGGCAAAGAAAGGATGGGCATTGAGAGAGAGGAGACGAGTCATTGGGTCAGGCACCTGCAGGTAGCCCCCAGCGAGCACCTGCCACTCGCGCCAGCTCCAGGCCGGTGCTCTGATCCCCCCGTGAGCACAAGTGACAAAGAGGCCCCTCCCTGGGCGGTTCAGATCCCAGCCGGAGCACACAGACCACAAAGAGAGAGGCCACAGAATGTGAGAAGACAAGGAGCCAGCAGGGCAGGTGAAGGGGGTGACACTCCCTGGGGTAAGGGAGGCCGGTTGAAGTCAGGAATAGGGAGGCCCGGGTGGGCCAGACGAAGAAGACACTACTCGAACACAGCCTGAGCATGGGCGCGTAGCAGAGTGGCAGCAGGAGCACAGGGCCTGGGGGGTGAGGCCTGGCAGGACCGATGAGCACAAGGCCCCCAGAGTGGTGGTGGAGAGGGGGCAGGGTAGCTGATAAGGCCTGGGGGTTTCGTGGAGGGCAGATTCATGTTGGACCTCGGGAGGCCACTCTGAGAATTTTGGCCTCTTTTCTAATGAGATGGAAACCACCACTGTGAGAGCACTTTTGATTCAAGGAGTTGGCCGGACCATATATAATTTTTTCACTCTGTCCACTGTGTTGAGAAAAGAGCGGGGGGCGGGGGGGCAGGGATCGGGGCAGAGAGTCCAGCCCAGGCCTTCAGCAGAAAGCCAGCTACAATGTAAACAGGGCTGTGGCTGAGGAGAGATGGGAAATGGTCAGGTCCCGGGACTACTCTGAAGCCAATCGGCCACCAACAGGATTTCCTGATGGTTTTGATGGGGGTGTTGTGGGTGACAGAACAAGAGAAGTGAGGGAGGTTTCCAACTTCATGGCAGAAGCCTCTGGAAGTTGTCATCAACTGAGAAAGGGGGAGCAGGAAGGGGGTGCGGTGGGGCTGCACCCAGATTCAGTCTTAGACGTGATCAGGCTGTCACTGTTATTAGACCACCAGGTGAGAGTCACGTTGGAAGCATGGAATTCAGGGCAGAGGCTGAGGCTGGAGAGACACACTTGGGAGTCCCAGCCTCTAGACAGGCCTCAGACGCCACCTGGTTTGAATCCAGAACCGTACACTCAGCTGTATGGCTTGGGTAGACACTATTTAATCAAAACATAGTATACAAAAATGCACAGCTACAGTCCTGTTGTGATTTGGGAGTTTCATCTGCTGTCTTCTTTTAATTGGAAAATGCCACATACTTACAAAAACCAATTATGAACTGTGTAAAATGTTTTAAATGCCCATAGCATCACCTCATTGCTACAGTGGCAACTTCAACGGGTCTAAACGTGCATCTAGCCAGGAGCAGCAGCTCAGCACGCCGGGAATCTCAGCATTTTGAGAGGCCAAGGCAGGAAGATCACTTGAGTTCGAGGAGTTCGAGACCAACCTAGGTAATCTAGCAAGACCCACCCCCACCCCCATCTCTACAAAAAATTAAAAATTAAGTCGGGATAGTAGCGCATGTCTGTAGTCCCAGCCACTTGGGAAGCTGAGGCAGGAGGATCCTTTGAGCCCAGGAGTTGAGGCTACAGTGAGCTCCGGTGGCTCCACCATACTCCAGCCTGGGCAACAGAGTGAGAACCTGTCTCAAAAATAAGATAAGATAAATAAATTCACATCTCCTACCAATAGTCAGAGCTTTGGTAACAGAAGGAGAAAACACCCTGTTTGCACTAAGCAATGTTCTGGTAACATATGAATTCTTCATTTTAGCCAGCCCACCAACTATTGAAACTGCAAAAGAAAACTTCAGAAGAAATATATTCCAGTTAGCGATTAATAACAAAAAGAATAACAAAAATATCAGTGAGTGGGAAAGAAGGTGATAAGGATGGAACATTCCTATCAAATCACACAATAGGATGTGACACTGGCTGGGGGATTTCTGCCCGTGACTTTGCCATCCTCCAGCCCCTCCTGCCTGTGAACGCAGGGTGCACACCAGCACACCAGCAGGAGTGGTCAGGATAGAGCCTGGTGTTTCTAGCTAACGCCATGTCCTTCATGCAATTACTTACACTAATTCTGTACTGGCTCTGAAGATGAACCAGTCTCAGCACCGACCCTGTGCCAGAAACCATTGGGGTACCACAAGCGTGGGCATAAGGTATGGCCCCTCTCTCCTTCTGTCCCCCGCCTCCTCCCCTGGCTTCACTGAGAGAAGCTTCTCCAAAAGGAGTCACCCCTAAAGATGGGAAAGAGAGTTACACACACCCTCCCTCTGTCCTGACCCCCGCCCCCCAACCATTCCCATCTAAATCCTGCAAAAATGAAACCAATGAACTGGCCCTATTGACCTGCAACCTCTCTCTCCAGGGGAGGGTAAAGGAGGCTGTCCTCCTGGGAAGTGTGGTCACTGCAGTCTGAAGCCACAGTTCTCATCACAGCCCCCTCTTCCTTGGGGCATTTGGCAACGTCTGAAAACAACATCTGTTACCTCCGCTGGGGGAGAGGACACATCAGGTGGGTAGAGGGCAGGGACGTGGTCCCGGTGACAAATCCCAAATCGTCATTAGTCCCGAGGTCCAAAGAGATTAATCCAGATCAGTGATGGAGACAAACCCTCACTATCCCTGGGGGAAAGTTCAAGCAATGCTAACTTACAAAGACTACATTTGCTAATTACCTGACTCGGACCGTGCTGGGTGTGTGTCACTGAGGCTTGCTGCCATAGCCAAGGTGTTACTTACCTGTATTCGATTCTGGTCCTTCTTGATGGTGACATTGGAATAACAGAGGTTAGAGTGAGGGAGGAAAGGACGGGAAGGCAAATCTCAGGCAGAGTTTTTTCTAAGCCAAACCCAAGACTGCACTACATTTTTATACAGACCTTCTGCCTCATCAACTCCCATCTCGTCTCATTTTAGGCTGAATCCAGAAATGACCCTGCTACCCAACCACAGACACTGCCCAAGATTGGTACCTTGAGGGTATTTTAAAAGGAGAGTGGTAATGAAAGCTGGCCAATGAGATGCTTTAAAGGTTTAGTAAAAATACAGGCACCGTTCTACATAGAATAATGAGTAGAGAAATTAGTTGGACATTTTAATCAGATGTCAAGCTTGATTTTTTTTTTGAGTTTTTTATTGCTTCCATAATAAATGGAAATCGAAATTAGAATAGATATGAAGTCAGGGTTAATTTTTACATTAAAACTGTGGTATGTGTTCAAAAAGTTCTTTGTGAAGGCTCCGGCCTCCCCAGGAAATCAATCACGTAGCAAAATCATCAGCAAGCCTTCCATGGAGAAGTCATTCCCCTCTGTTCACCTTCCCGCAGGGCAGCAGCCAGGTCTCTCTGTTCAGACACTAACAGGTAAAATCCACGCCTGGGAGTTCAAGGATTGTTTTTCCAGGTTCATGGGTTGCATGTGCTTGGTTTTGTCTTCCAAGTTTCTCAGCCACATGAAATAACACGAACAGACACATAAAAGGAAATTGTTTCCTTCAGCATTGTTGCTACGAGTGCCGTGCGTCCAATAAGCTTTATTTAATGAACTCATTCCCCTGGCCTTGGCTTTGGGGAAGGGTGGGGTCTGGCCCAGAGCAGCTGCTATGAGGTCTCACCAGGAACCCCCTTAGCATCATTCAGGCACACAGAACACCAGCTGGGTGCAGAAGGGAAGAGGGTGTGCCGACGAGAGGTGCCCCAGCAGGCAATGCCGTCAGCTACCGGGAGCTTCCTCCAGACTGTATCTCTAAGTACTGAATAATTGACACATTTGCACTTCACCTTAAACCAGGAAGGTATAATGTAGGCTAGGAAATCAGCAAGGCACCAAGCAGGAAAAGAGATTGGGCGTGGAGGCTCACACCTGAAATCCCAACACTTTGGGTGCTGAACAGGGGAAGAGCACTTGAGGCCAGGAGGCTGAGGCTGCGAGCCATGAGACTCCACTGCACTCCGACTGGGGTGACAGAGCAAAGCCCTGTGTCTCAAAAAAAAAAATCCAAAAAAAGGGAAAACATTGACAATGACCTACTGAATGATCACAGGTGACACAGAAGAATCCCAAGAAGACCAAATTTTCCTAGTAAGAGTCCTAAGTTCCAAACACGCCAGACAAATTAGTTCTTTTTATTTATTATTGCAGATAAATATGAGGTTACAGTTGATTAGTTTACATTGTTTGTGTTTGTGAGGCAAAGTTCAAGTTGTAGTTGAGCCCTACACCCAGGGGCTGTGCTATAGGCCGTTACTTTGTGCCCATGAAGCAAGAGCTGACCCATCCCCCTCCCTCCTCTCCACCCCCCCTTCTCCCCCTCCCCCCCTTGAATTTAATTTTTTTTCTCTCATGTGGCATGTAGTTGTTTTCCTATTGTTTCATATTAGCATTGAGGATATTGGATACTTGGCTTTTCCAATCTGGTGATACTTTACTAAGAAGAATATTCATTCAACTCCATCCAAGTAAATACAAAAGATGTAAAGTCTCTGTCTTTTAATGGCTGAATAGTACTCCATGGTAAAAGTATACCACAGTTTATTAATCCACTCATGGGTTGATGGACAAATTGATTCCAATTCAATATTTTTCCATGGCGTTGCCTTAAGGGCTAAGAATATCTTGGCCAGGAAGTGACGTGGGGGGCTTGGCCTTTCCTGTTTGGTCCAAAAGCGTTCCTGAAGGGAAAAAAGAAGGAAAAGAACCACTACTGTGTCTGTCAGGTGCAGACCTCGGGAAGGTGCCTCACCTACATTCCTTCTTTCCCCCACTGCCCTTGACAGCCCTGTGGGGTGGCTGCTAAGACCAGGAGGCTCAAAGAGTCTGGGCGCCCAGCACACGGTGAAACAAACACAGGTGGGGGAGAATGAGGCTGAGCCCAGGGCACCCCAGTCCGGGGCTGTTCAAAGCCCGTTCTGTATTGTTTGAAACTTTTCATGGGTGCCCAGTGTTCAAATTCACCTGGGGGGGGGTCACCTTCCCTGCATGTCCCAGCAGCACGTGTGTGGGGGTGAGCGAGGGCCATGGCTTTCACCCTATCCATGGTGTTTCCAGCTGGCTCTCACCACCACGATCACTTTTACTCCCTGTCTCAGAGAATGGATAAGAGGGCCTGCCAGCTTCTGAAGGAGCCTGTTCCCATCATCTCCCAGGAGGCAGAAGAGACAGCACAGGGGGTGGCTGTGTAGCCCCCAGGCCCACGGTGAGCTGACTGGGATTTGGATTTGGAAGCGGGATAAGGCACTCTCCCACTGCAGCAGTGCGCGGCAGCCTTCTGCTCACCCGGCCTTGACTGTTGTATCAGCTTCCTAGGGCTGCCATAACAAATTGCAAAAACTGGGTGGGTTAGAACAACAGAGGTCTGTTCTTTCACAGCTATGGGGGCTGCAAGTCCAAAGTCAAGGTGTTGCAGAGCTGAGTTCTCTCTGCAGGATCCTTCCCTGCCTCGTCCTCCCCAGTGGTGGCCAGCAGTTCTCAGCATCCCTTGACTGACTTGCAACTTGTGGCTTCAGTCCCTGTCCTTGTCAACATGCAGCCTTCTCCCCCATGTCTCTGTCCCCAGATGTCTCCTTCTTGCAAGGACACTACTCACTGGATTTAGGGCCCACCCTAAACCAGAATGACTTCATCACGTAACTAATCACATCTGCAAGACTATTTCCAAACAAGCTCACATTCACAAATACAAAGGGTGAGGGCTTCTGCTTATCTTTTTGGAGGATACAATTCAAGCCACAACTTTTTATCATAGAAATCAAGCAAGCCCCTCGTTGGCCATCCATCCCTCACACTCTTGGGAAAGCACCATCAACCTTATTATTATTAGCACAGATCCACAAGAGTCCGTGCACTCTGCTTGCCCCTTAGCCCTATATGCCATTACTGCGGTCACCTACACCGTCTCTCTGGGATGGTGCCTCATGCTGTGAGCAGGGATGGTGCGGGTGACTCCATCCCTACTAGGGGCCGGTTTTGTAGGCACCTCTCCAAGGCAACCCAGCCATGGAGGTCAACCACGTCCAAACTCCTCAAAGATGCCAATAGCTCCCTCCTGGGCACTTCCTACCCATGTAATGAAGGGAGCATTCTCTAGCCCCTCTGAGGAGCAAAGCACCCCAATATCCCTGCCTCTGGGAGCCTTCTGATCCATTCCTCAGCAATCTGGGCACCCCATAGGTCCTGTGGGGGCTGGCCCCTCCCCAACAGCAGGGAGTCCCATCCCCAGGTTAGTATGCCTGGGGACGTGGCTATGGGGGAAGAGGCGGAGGACGCCCACACCAGGAGGGGACAGGATGAGCCATCATGGCTGGTGTCCCTACCTTCTCACTCCCCCAGCATGAGCCCACGCTAGGCCCTCTAGCCAGAAAGCAAGGAGAGTTCCAGATGTAGAGGGTCCCAGGCTGAGCTGGGTGCACAAGTAGTGAGGTACTGACCCCCCCACAGCCTTCTGAGGGGGACTGGTATGGATGAGGGGGGAGGTACAGCAAGGCCACACGACTTGCCCAGGGTCATGTGGCTAAGAGGCCACTGGGACAGGAGTCAGCCAGTCCCAGAGGAAACGGCTAGGGGTCCAACATGCTGCCACACCAGACTTGCTTCTGTGGGACAGCCATGTGGCCGGTGAGCGCCCACAAGCAGGTCAGCGGAGCAGGTGCCCAAGCCTTGAGAAAACTCAAGGCCGAAAATGCTTACAGGTGAAAAGCACACTCCACCGGCGTCATGAGAAGTGGCAGAGCGCTCCCAGGGCCTTTTCTGTCACAGAAGCCCTCAGTCCTCATCAAAGTTGATTCTGGAGAGCCCCTTACACATGCTCACTTGACACTCATCCGAGAGCTCGTCACTGGGGTGACTCCTGACGTGGAGAGGACGCTGGGCTCGGGAGGAGGAGCCGTGCTTCGGGGCTCACCGAGGGCACTCGGGTGAGTGGCTTAAATGTTCCAAGTTTCCATTTCTTCAAACATAACGGGATTAAATAAGACCCGTTTGTGGAGCCCTTCCTGACATACACGGTCAGGGGTACGTGACCATTAATGTTATGTGTCAACTTAGGGGGCACAGAGTGCCCTGATATGCGGCTAAGCATTGTTCTGGGGACGTCTGTGAGGTTGCTCTTGGGTGAGATTAATGTTTAAATCGGTGGATTTGAGTAAAGCAGGTGCCCCCTAACGTGAGCAGGACTTATCCAATTTGCTGAGAAGGCCTGAATAGAATGAAGGGAATAACCTCCCAAGCAAGAAGGGATTTCACAGAGACAGCCATCGGCCGGCAGCTATAGCATCAGCCCCCGTGGGGCTCCAGCCTGATGGCCCTCCCTGCAGATTTAGGACTTGCCAGCCCCCATAATCACGTGAACCAATCCCTTACAATAAACCTCTTTTTACACACACACACACACACACACACACACCCTCTTAGTTCTGTTTCCTTGGAGAGCCCTAATACATGTGGTTTCAGAGCCTACAGGCACAGAAGAGCCCCATCACTACAGGCTCAGCTTAATGGGCTGAGCTCAGCTCATGACCGGGCTTAGAGAGACAGAACCTCAAACCTAAAAGTGTTTGGCTTGTTGCTAAACTAAAGCACCCTCGCTCACTATTCTTTGAAAACACCACGTCACCAGCACAAGTGTTTTTAAAAAACGAATCCTCAGTAGGCAACAATAGAGAGAAAAACAGCCTGCCCCTGGGCTGGCCACCCCGGCAGGGCCTCCAGGGCTTCAGTGGACAGGTGTGGGTCTGAGTAGGAAAAGCCTGAGTTTCTTTTTTTCAAAATGTGAAGGCCTTGCTCTTGAAGCCCACACGCCTGACGGAGAAGCACTTGGAGGTGGAAAGAGCACCTCTGTCCTGTACAGTCTGCGCTTCCTTCCTGCACCAGTACCTGTCCATCTTCCTCTTTCTATATGGCCTGGACAGTGACCTCCACCCCTAGCTGAGGGTTAACGAAGTCAGTTAACCCTCTTTCCCATTTAGTTCAAATGCAAAGAAGAAATTAAAGCTTTGTAACACAGAGCTTTTGTCATGATCTTCCCAGACTCACCATCAGGAGCCTGCTTTGTGCACAAGCCTTCCCCACACGTGTTTCTGCGATCCACGCGTCCCCCAGCACTGGGGTAGGTCTGCCCACTCAGCTCCGCCGGGTCTTTGCTCGTCATAGCTGTCCCCTGGTGTGAGCTCAGCTAAGATGTCAACCAGATGCTACAAGGCCTCATCCATGGGCCCAACTCTTCCTTCCCTACATCCCTCTTCCCACCAACCCCTATTCCCCAGAGAATGCCGTTTGCTAAGACTCTGATCTGTTTAACTGAAAAGAAGCACCAGACTACCCAAAGTTGCCTTGTTTTCACGTAGGTACCAAAGCACTTATTCTGAAGAGACAGGACTAATTTGCACGGCACAGGCATGATGTTCCTATCTGTGTAAGTCTGCATATGGATTCCTGGATTCTAGGGAGCGTGGCCACTTGAGTCAGCAATGAGAAAAATGGGTTTCTCCCTTCCTCTATGCTAGCAGCTGCAAATACCCATTGCCTCAATTCTTCTCTTTATTTTGTGTGTTGTTTTAGCATTTGTTTGGTTCGGTTCTTTTTTTTTCCTTTTCTTTAGTCTTATTAAAGTATAAGAAAATGCCACAGGATGCGAAATGAGAAGTTCAAGTTCCCACCTCTCTAACCTGGTCCCAGTGAGTAACCAACCCTCTTCGTGTTCCTGGCCTGTAGCAAGAATGTCTCCTAGGAAAGATTCCTGGTTTTTCTGAACTTCCCTGAGCCCTAAGCTTTACGGCAGCCCTTCTCATATTTCATCATGCTCAGACTCACCTAGAACAAGCATTGAAGAGATTTTAAATTTCTTAGCAGCCTCTCTCTAGATATGGAGATGACAACCCCTCTTCGTAAAAGATGGTGCAGGAAAGGCCTGGACGCAGGTTTCAAACACCTGAAGGCTCGGGGTCTTACCAGAGGCCTTGCTGCTGGTCCATGGAGCCTGGAGGCTCAGACAGGTAAGAGGAGGAGGTAAATGAGGGGAGGTGTTTAGTAGGCCCGGATTGAACCCCAGTACCCTATATCCCAGAGTGCAGCCCTGAGCCATTCACTTAGTCTCTCTCTAAACCTGTGACTTTATCAGCAATGTGGGGTGACAGTGGTGTTTACTTCAAACTCTCATTCCAAAGGCTAGATGAAACCGTCCCTTCTGGGCACTTAATATCCTGCCAGGTGGCTGAGACATGAGGTACCAAGGCCAGCTACATTCCAGGAGCCAAGCTTGGGGGCAGTAAGATTCCAGAGTGAGCAGGAAGGAGGTGTCCTATGAGTGAACCATTGTGACCACCGGCTCTGCTGTGGCCTTCTCAGAGAGGCTTGTCGGGCAACCAGGGCATCAGAAGCAGGTGCAGAAGAAATGCAAGGTTAAGGTCAAGGTCAGAGCACTGCCAGGGTCTCGGAGCCAGGATGACGCCTACACTAGGCAAGGGTTACACAGAGCCGCACTGGCCAGCGTGGCAGCTACTGCACCCTGGAAAGGTGGCGAATCCAAGAGTCCAAACAAACCCCATTTTGATGACTTGGCAGGAAAAGAATGTAAATACCAATAGTTGATTTTGAAATAATATTTTGAATGTAATGGGTTACAAATATTATGTATGTATTATGCATCATTTTATAATATATAATAAAATATAGTATTAGAAGTAATTTCACCTGTTTTGTTTTATACTGGAAAATTTAAATCACAAATGTGGCTCCCATGTGTGGCTCACGATCCATTGCTATTGGACGTGAAAACACGAGCATTTCTTCTACAGCAGAGCGTCCAAAACATGAGTCCTTCGGGATGATGTCCATCAAAAGGCTGCCTGGGGCAGGTGAGTTGGAGAAGTGCCCTGTGATTCCCTCCCTCCTTGGAAGGAGCCTGAGTGTTCCCTCAGGGAGAGGACCTGTCCCCCAGCACACCCAGGTAACTGTTTTTCTCTCTCTGCATGAACAGCTCCCAGAACCACAGGACGTTCTGCACTCAGTTGGCACTGTGCGGGAAACACGACCACTTAGCAGTGAAGAGCTGTGTGCGGAATTCACGAGGCTGAGTGGGAGAGGCAGCAGAGGGAAGGCGATTTCCCTGTTCTGGGTCAGTAACACCCAAGATCAGAATTAACGTCCGTGGAAGGATTAATGAGAGCAGGACGGACGTCAACAGCTAAATTGCCCTAATATCTTAATCACTGTCTGCTTTCCACAGGCAAGAAAATGACTTTGGGAGGGAGCAAGCAAGATAAACATTAAATATGCTCTGCTAGAAGATTCCACCTATGTGGCCACAGGCTTAAAACTGGAAAAATTTCCACTAATTTAGCAAAATACTATTTGCCCTCAGGCTATCGGCTGCTCTTGAGCAGGGTAGGGGCTCTAATTTAAATGGTTTGTAAAGCCCTTGTCTCTGACAAATCGTCAGTGACAGTAGAAAAGTTAGCAATATTCCCCTCTCTGCTGCCTTTCTTAATGGGGGGGGCAGGCTGGCGGGAGAGGACCGCCATTGACAGTACCAGCTGCTTTGCTGCCAGTAGACAGCAGCCAGCTCAGTCACCCAGACTGACTTCATTGTCCCAGGAAGAATCACTTGATGGACCTCTCCCATGCCATGGAAATAATGTCATCAGGCGGCCACGGACTCGGGGGAAAGAGCAGTGGCATCCTTTCAGGTAGCTTGATCAGACTGGAAGGCAGGATCCTGAGACCTGGGCCTCTCCTCTCTGGAGAGGAGAGGAGACAGTCATTGGTCATAGCATTTGCCCAATGAGGTACTGTCCCCTCCCAGCTCACCCATCACATCGTCCCATTGATGGTTTTGATTATAGCAAAACAGACATTTCTGAACACCACAGAAAGAGCCTGTTAAAAGATCTTCTCTGTCGCCTGTTCTCTATCCAGTGTGACTTCATGCTCCCCTAGAAGCTGCCAACCCACCCCTGACCCCCGCCTGAAGATGCTAGGGGTTGGCACGAGCCCCAAAGGGTATCTCTGAGGGTCAGAGATTGTCACACAGCAAGTGAGAATGGATGAGCCGCCTGTGAGCCCGGCAGGACAGCAAGGGTTCCCTCCAGCCCACAGGTAGGAGGTTCTGCGACCTCCCATCTATATGTCAGCACGGAAGTTGCAGGGCATAGCAGAAGCCCAGTTCTAACTTCCTGTGTTCCTCTTTGGCGTACAAAAGATAAAGTCTTTCCTAACCTGTCCATGAAGTCATCCATATCAAGGAAAGGAAGGGAGGAGAGAAAAAGGGAGAGAAGAAAGGGCACAAGATGTTTAAACAGGGTGCCCTGCTTGAAGCACGTGATTTCTGGGACGTGTCATCTCTCCCGACGAGATGCTCAGCAGTCTGAGGGAGCAGGCAAGCTTGACATGACTGACTCAAGACCTGGCTGTCAGCCTCATCTGTCCCAGCTGGAGGATAAGATTGTATACTCCAGAGGTCTCCTAAGGACATTTCTGTGCCCCCAAAGCTTGCCAGCAGGAAAAGGCTCCAAGCAGCTAAGTATGGGTCCACTGTGGGGAGGGGTCTGGCTCAGCAGCCCTGTCGTGTAAGGAAGGGCTATCTGGAAGGAAAGCACTTGTGCTGGCAGGTGCCCCTACCCTGGCCACCAGGCAGAACAGGGAGTGTGACCTAAGGAAATGGGGAACCTCGCAAGCCCAGGGCTGACACTACCTAGCTGGGCAGGGATCTGGGATAGACAGAGCCCCACTGCTGCAAGCTGGGCACACAGTAGGAAGAAGGGCTGCTTCCCTGGCCAGAGGGGCACCTGGCAGCCAGAGCCAGGAGCCAAGGAGTCCCAGTTTCCTTTCCAATGAAGCATTTAGAAGGAGAACTGGCCGCTTAGCAAAGAAAGCCCCTGGGACAGCACAGGTCTCTCCTTGTCTGCAGCGTGAGGACTTCTCAGCGGCATCTTCAGCCTTCAGATTACACTTGTAGTCCCAGGACACTGGGAGGCGAAAGCAGGAGGATCACTTGAGGTCAGGTGTTCAAGAGCAGCCTGGACAACCTAATGAGACCCCATCTCTAAATCTGAAACTTGGGTGGGCATGGTGGTGCACACCTGTAGTCCCAGCTACCCTGGAAGCCAAGCACCACTTGAGCCCGAAATTTGGAGGCTGTGGTGAGCCATGATTGTGCCACTGCACTCCAGCCTGGCCAATAGCATGAGACTCCTTCTCTAAAAAGGAAAAGAAAAGAAAGAACCTGGGTATATATTAACAGTGCTTTGAAACTCCCTTTTCTGCTGGGGAAGAGCAGAAAGCCAGAAGGGACTTGGCGGTCAGGGGAATTTATCAGGCTGCCTGGGTGCTGCCCATCACCTGGCCTGGGGGCCAGCTGCACCTGGCCATTCAGAGCCCTGACTCTGGAAAGCCCCTCACCACCTTTCTGCAGCATGACTCGTTTTAGAACAAGATGGAAGAAAAACTGAATACATGAATTTTTTTAAATAGCAATCAAGCTCACCCACTGGCCTTATAGGAAAGTGATGGCTTGTATGGCAGTGGAGAAGGACCAGTGGAGGGGCTGGAATCCAGCAAGCATGCTCACATCCCCAGCTCCCAGATGACACTGCTGCCACTCCACCTGGCACTGGCACTGATGAATCATTCAGGTTCTTCATGGCTAACTCACACCTCTGGATCTAGCTCCCACAACTCTGCTTCCAGGGTGCTGAAATTCCTTCTTGCTCCCCATGTAAGGATAGTTTCCAGAAACAGAACGGGGTCAGGGGCCATCCCAGGGATCCATCAACAAGTTGGAAAAGCATAGCTCCTAGCTGGCTTTGCAAGCCCAGGGCAAATCAGGACGCCCTTGAGCACGTTACCAAAAGCCCTCTGCGTTTCCCAACCTGGGAGCTTGCCTCGCTGAGAGAGGGGTTACAGAAATCAAAGTACTGGAGGCATGAATGAGCTAACTAGCCGGCAAAGGGCCAGACAAGGGTTCCGTAGTGTCATTTTTAGTCAGGGTGCTTTGAATTTGGATGCACTGTGTCAGCACTAATAACTTTCTTCATTCAAGCCCACCAACGCAAAGTAACCCCTGTCCTCAGGCAGGAGTGAGGACGGGTCTCCAGGGGAACAAGAAGCAGTGGGCAGACCAGGGTAGGGGCCAAGAGTTTAGAGACCACAACCTTGGTGGTTTGCCAACCCTCTTCCCCCAGCCTGTTTCCACGCCCTTGGTGACAAAGTTGAAGTGTCATCCATCCCTGTTCCTACACATCCACAGCCTCCACCCACTCTCCACCTCATTTCAACAATGTTTCCTCCCCAGCTTGCCACCAAATCCAGCCTCCAAGGCCACCAAGATCTCCACACCACCAAGTCCTCCACACCACCAAGACCTCCACACCACCAAGACCTCCGCACCACCAAGTCCTCCACATCACCAGGACCTGCACATCACAAGTCCTCCACACCAGCAAGTCCTCCACACCACCAAGACCTCCGCACCACCAAGACCTCCACATCACAAGTCCTCCGCACCACCAAGACCTCCTCAT
The DNA here is from genome assembly GCA_963574655.1 of Perodicticus potto. Lineage (NCBI taxonomy): Eukaryota > Metazoa > Chordata > Mammalia > Primates > Lorisidae > Perodicticus > Perodicticus potto. The sequence goes on from CAUYRH010132647.1 coordinate 20,007, forward strand.
CACAAGTCCTCCGTACCACCAAGTCCTCCACAGCACCAAGTCCTCCACACCACCAAGACCTCCGCACAACCAAGACCTCCGCACCACCAAGTCCTCTGCACCACCAAGACCTCCACACCACCAAGACCTCCGCATCACCAAGACCTCCGCACCACCAAGACCTCCCATCACAAGTCCTCCACACCACCAAGTCCTCTGCACCACCAAGACCTCCGCACCACCAACACCTCCACACCACCAAGTCCTCCGCACCACCAAGACCTCCGCACCACCAAGACCTCCACATCACAAGTCCTCCAC
>CAUYRH010132648.1:0-22538 GCA_963574655.1 Perodicticus potto
GGGAGGCGGAGGCAGGAGACTCGCTTGAGCCCAGGAATTGGAGGTTGCTGTGAGCTGTGATGCCACAGCACTCTATCCAGGGTGACAGCTTGAGGCTCTGTCTCAAAAAAAAAAAAGAAAGTGATGTATTTAGCTGATAAATAAAAAAATTATTTAGCTAATAAATAAATTAACCTAAACAATGACCATTAATGATGATTTGTGCCTAGTGAAATATAAACTAGAAATCTGCCTTATAATAGCTTTACCAATACCACCTATGAAGCAATCTGTCTCCTAAAATCAACCTAAACGTTATTTACTCTCTATATTTAATAGTCAATTTACAATAAATTCAGGGGTTCAGGAAAAGATATAAAACCATAGCCGATGAATAAAATAATTTGTTCTGGGAGAGGCAAGAGTTCACTAGAGAAACCAGAAAAAAGGAAATGTCTTGCATGAAAAGATAAAACAAACACTTACAGAATGGGTGTAATTATTATAGAAAAGTGCCAGAACCTTTTCATGGCAAGAATTTGCAGAGCAGAAAAAAAGAGCAGGTATCAGTAGAGGAAAACCATGAAGAGACTTATAATCTAGCAATGCGGAAGGAGGAGTGGTTTGTTTCTCCCTCTCCTGTATCTCTGACATTATGAGGGTTCCCAAGCTTCTGGAGAAATTCCTGCCCATATGAGCCCAGGGAGCACTGCTCCCAGGAAGCTGGGAACTCCTTCTGGCACAAAGCTACCTGCCTCACTGAGGTACTTCCTACCCATAGTCCTGAGCTAGGATGTCAGGTACCACACTGCTTCTCCACTCACCCCCATCCTCCCCAGGCTTCAACTCCTCATGTTTTCCTTCTTGCTTCCACACAGATCTTTCCCAACTGCACCCCAACCTGCAGGGTCCATTAGTGCCTAGATGACTTCCATGTCTTCCTGCTCAGACAGTTCTTTCCTACATATGGACTCTCATGTTCCATGGCTGCAAGATAGACAGTTGAGCCCAACACTGAAGTTTCCACAGAGTATTACATTCAGGCCATTCCTCTTGGGATCCTGCAGCAGGTGGAAATGTCCTCAGACCTGTGACTTACTCACAGGTACCCTATTCCCATGGAAGGGCTGCATTCTCAGCTCTGACTGAGATCCTGGATTGGGAACATTCTGGCCCACAGTATAGTCACAGGGGACCTCAGCTGGCCTGGGCTCCAGCCTGACAATGGTTGCTAGGATTAAACTGAAGCAGACAGCAGAGATAAAAGTGAGGCTCGCAGCACCTACCAATTTAAATCTGACAGACCTGCTTCCACAAACAGACTCTCTGGGTGGGTAGTGTCACTTTAGCCTCTCCCAAGAAGGGCACTGACCAGAAACTGGAGAGAAGGGCACTAACTAGAAACTGAAAGCTGACCTTTGCCCCAACCCAAACAGTTAACTAGTCAGCTTCTGTGGAGCCTAACAGAAAGCCTACCTAACTCAGTCCTACCCAGCCACACCCTCCTTCCCCTGTCACCTGCAGCAGAGATTAAGGACAAACAGGAGCCTGTAGCCCATAAAGCACTAGCCATATGCCCCACGGGTGGTAGGTTCGAACCGGGCCAGGCCAGCTAAACAGCGATGACAAATGCAACAAAAAATATCTGGGCATTGTGGCGGGCACCTGTACTCCCAGCTACTTGAGAGGCTGAGGCAGGAGAATCACTTGAACCCAGGAGTTTGAGGTTGCTGTGAGCTGTGAAGCTACAGCACTCTATGGAGGGCAACATAGTGAGACTCTGTCTCAATAAAAAGCTCAGGGTCCCACCCACTACACCACATAGAGCCTTGGAGTAATTCTCATGGGGGACTAAAGCCAGCCTAGGGCCAAAACCAATACCTGTTCCTTTCTACAGGTAACACACACTGATGGGGAGGTCAACTTACAGGCCCTTTATACCATTTACTGACACAATATTACAGAGTCTGGTTTGCTTATGAGTCCAAGGAGTGGCATTTGTAGAATGCATATATCTCCCCATAGAAAAACTGTGCTACTGGATAAAGCCAGAAAGCCCAACCTAGTGCCTTAGCACAGATACACATTTTGCCCCTCCATAGAGGATAGCCCTACTGATCTGGAGAGTGTACCCTAATGTTCCTACTAGCAGCTCCTCACACTGGCTGGAAAGGCAACATTTGAGCACCACAGAAACTTGCAAGTTCTTTTGGGTTCACAAGGTCTAGCTATAGCATTGAACTCCCTTGTCCCTTCCCACATGTTGGTGGTGGTAGAGACCATGAAACCCCCTAAGGGCAACAGGGTCCCTCTAAAAGCTGAGGACACTCAAATACTCCACCTGGGAGACTAGAGTCCATCAAATAATCCCAGCAGCAGCCACACAATCATTAATCAATAACTGGGAAGAAAATGACATAGCATACCAAAATATCTTCTAAGTCAAAAAGGTATGAGTGGGCGGCGCCTGTGGCTCATCAAGTAGGGCGCTGGCCCCATATACCAAGGGTGGCAGGTTCAAACCCGGCCTCCTCACTCGAACTGCAAAACAGAAAAATAGCCAGGCGTTATGGTGGGCGCCTGTAGTCCCAGCTACTCGGGAGGCTGAGGCAAGAGAATCACCTAAGCCCAGGAACTAGAGTTTGCTGTGAGCTGTGTGACGCCATGGCACTCCACCAACGGCGATAAAAATGAGACTCTGTCTCTACAAAAAAAAAAAAGGTATGACTGATGTGCACACGCACACGAGCCAGTCTTCAACACCAATAGGAAGCTGGGGGATGACATAACTTGCTACACATTGCTAGGAAGAGATAAAGACATCAGCAACTCAAGACCTGTCTGTATCAGGGACTGATGTTCAGGGTCTCAGTGACAGGGCCAAGAGCCATCTACAACCCACTTGGCTCTTCATAGAGAGTCCAGATGAGAAAAAACAAGTGGAAAATTAAGTGAACAGGAAAAATCAAACTCCTTACCAAAGAATACTGACCTAAGTGAAAAGATTAAAATGATGGAGAATTTCAAACATGGTTGCACGTAAGTTCATGGAACTATAAGAGAAAGTGGAAATCCAATTTTTTTGAAAAACTGAACAGTACATCCAGAAATTAAAACTTCACGTAAGGAATTACAAACAGGAGAAAGCCTTCATAATAGGCTCAATCCAACACAAGGAAGCATGTTAGAACTTGAAGATAATATCTTTGTGCTAAACAATTCAATCAAAGGGAAAGAACAGAGAAATAAGAGGAAGGAACAAAGCTTACAAGAAATGTGAGACTATGTAAAGAGGTCAAACATAAGAGTTATAGGCATCCCTGATGGTGAAGAAACAAACTCATATGGGTTACATAATTTATTTGAGGGAATTATTGAGGAAAAATGCCCAGGTCTTGCTAGAAATCCAGGTATAGGAAGCACATATTACTCCTAGGAGATTTATTGTATAATGGCAGTCAGCATGACATATAAACACTAGGCTGGCCAAAGTTAAAATGAAAGAGGCACTCCTCTGAGCACTATGGTGAACCAAAACTAATCAGACTAACAGCAGAATTTTCAACTGAAATGTTGTAACCCAGAGGAGAGTGCAGAACTATCCTCAGCCTTCCAAAAACAGAATGATAGCCAGCCTAGAATCTTATAAACGGCAAAACTAAGTTTCTTTCTTTCTTTGTTTTTTTTAATTGAGACAGAGTCTCACTTTGTCACCCTCAGGAGGGTGTGGGGGCTTCACAGCTCACAGCAACCTCAAACTCTTGGGCTTAAGCAATTCTCTTGCCTCAGCCTCTTAAGTAGCTGGAACTATAGGCACCCACCACAATGCTGGGCTATTTTTTTTGTTTGTTTATTTTATTTATTAGGCCCTGGGTGGAGTTGGAAGCATGTGGCTGGTGCCCTAACCACTGAACTATGGGCATCCAGCCAAAACTAAGTTTCTTATATGAAGGAGAAATAAAGACTTTCTCAGAAAATCAAACACTAACCAAATTTGTGAAGACCTAATCTGTCTGGCAGGAAGTACTGAAAACTGTATTACATACTGATCAGCACAACAGACAATGACAAGTGTGAAGTCATCCAAAAGCTAATGGTCAAAGTCCAGAAACCACAATTTCTAAAGAGATAATACAAAGTAATAAGGGTCTATCCAAAAGGAAGAACAGGAATACATCAATACCTTTCATAGATGTTTATGACTTAAACTCCCCACTGAAAAGACAAACTGGTTGACTAGATAAAAAAGTTCAAACTAGAAACACACAGAAGGACTCATTTAGCTTCAAGATGAAAGAATACAAAACAATATTCCATGCAAAATGAAACAAAAGGAAATGATGTGGCTGTTATCACATCAGATAATATGGACTTTAACTTAATAAGAATAAAGGGTTTGGCACCTGTAGCTCAGCAGCTAGGGCACCAGCCACATGCATGGGAGCTGGAGGGTTCGAATTCAACCCGGATCTTCCAAACAACAATGACAACCAGAATCAATTTAAAATAACCGGGCTCTGTGGAAGGCGCCTGTAGTCCCAGCTACTTGGGAGGCTGAAGCAAGAGAATCTAAAGCCCAAGAGTTTGAGGTTGCTGTGATCTGTGATGCCACGGCACTTTACCAAGGGCAGCAAAGTGAGATTCTCTCAAAAAAAAAAAAAAAAAAAAAACAAGAATAAAGAATGACAAAAATGTCATTTTATAATGATGAAGGGGACAATTCAAGAAGAACTTGATAATCCTCTATATTTAAGAATCTAAAACAAGAGTCCCCAGGTTCACAAAGCAAATCTTACTTGCTTGAAAATATGATATGCAATAGCACCATAAATAATGTAGACTTCCACACCCCTATAAGCAAAGAAACAATAAACGTAACCAGAAAGCTAGATGAAACGGGCCTAACAGACATTAACAGAATATTATACCAACAAAATGACTGAATATATTTAATTCTCATCAAATCATAGAATATTCTGAAAGACTGATTATATCCTAGGCCATAAGATATATCTCAACTAATTTAGAAAAATAGACTGGACATGGCGGCTTATATTTGTAATCCTAGCACTCTGAGAAGCAGAGACAGGTAAATCTCCTGAGCTCAGGAGTTTGAGACCAGTCTGAGCTACAGTGAGATTCTGTCTTTACTAAAAATAGAAAAAATAGTCAGGTATTGTTGTGGGTGCCTGTACCCCCAGCTACTTGGGAGGCTGAGGAGTTTTAGGTTGCTGTAAGCCATGAAGCCATGGCAGTCTACCCAGGGTGACAGAGAGAGATTCTGTCTTAAAAACAAAAAACGTATTTAGAAAAATAGAAATTACACCATATATCTTCTCAGACAACAATGGAATTAAATTAGATATCAACTTCTTTTTACAGAGCCTCAAGCTGTCACCCTGGATAGAGCACCATGGCATCACAACTCATAGCAACCTCCAATTCCTGGGCTCAAGCGAGTCTCCTGCCTCCGCCTCCTGTAGTTGGGACTATAGGCACCTACCACAATGCCTGGCCATTTTTTGGTTGCAGCCATCATTGTTGTTTGGTAGGCCCAGGCTGGATTCGAACCCGCCAGCTCAGTTGTACATGGCTGGCGCCTTACCCTGTTGAGCCATAGGCGCCGAGCCAATTAGACATCAATTTCAACAGAAACACTCATCTCTCTACAAAGTAATGGAAACTAAACAACTTATTAATGAGGATATTAAGATTGCTGTGAGCTGTGACACCACAGCACTCTACTGAGGATGGCATAGTGAGACTCTTGTCTCAAAACACACAAACAAACTTGGGGATATAGCATGAGAACTCCTGAATGAAAAAACTCATTGCCTTGAATGCCCACCTCCAAAAGACAAAAATACCACAAATTGACAATCTAATGAATCATTGCAAGGAACTAGAAAAGGAAGAGCAAACCAATTTCAGAGAACCAAATATAATTGAGAACAAAAGATCTATATAGCAAAAGGTTGTTTCTTAGAAAAAGTAAACAAAATTGACAGGCCTCCTGCTACGTTAATGAGAAAAAGAACAGAAAGGAGTCTAATAATCTCAATCATAAATGCAAAAGGAGACATCTCCACTAATATCCCAGAAATTCACAAAACATCCTTTCATAATGATATACAAATTACTAGGCTCATGAACTTGAAAAGTGGAGGAAATAGACAAATTCTTGGAAACATACAACCTTCCTAGGGTCAATCGGGAAGAAATAGAATCCTTGAACAACAATCATGTAATTTGAAGCAGACATAAGAAATCTCGAACAAAACAAGGTCCTAAAGCAGAAGATTTCACACCCAAATTTTACCAAACCTATATTGAAAAACTTGCATCCATTCTGCAGAAATTTTTCCATAACATTGAGAAGGACGGAACCCTCCCTAAAACATTTTATGAAGTCAATATCACCTTGACACCAAAGCCACAATGAATATAGATGCAAAATTTCTCAATAAAATCTCAGCAAACAATTCAGCTGTATATGAAAACAAAATTCATCTTGAACAAGTGGGCTTCATCCTGGAGTTCAACATATCAACATATGCAACTTTATAAATATAATTCACCACCTAAATAGATGTAAAAACAAAGACCACATGATCGTTTCAATAGATGCAGGAAAAATATTTGATAAAATTCCATGCCCTTTTACAAGAATACTTGTCAGAATTGGTGTAAGATGAAACATACTCAAAATTATGAAAGCTATGTATGACAAACTCACAGCCAGTAGGATGCATTCCCTCTAGAAATGGAACCAGATGAGGTCACCAAATATCCCCACTACTAGTCAATATAGTGCTAAACGTTCTAGCCAATGCAATCAGGCAAGCAAGGGATACAAAATGTATCCAAATGGGAAAAGAAAGGGTCAAACTATTACCCTTTCCTGACAATATGATCCGATATCTAGAAAACCCTAAAGTTTCAACCAAGAGACTCCTGGAATTCATAAATAAATTTAGGAAAGTGTCAGGTTACATAATCAATGTACACAAATTAGTAGCTTTCATATATGCCAAAATAGCTAAACTGATATTCAGTTTAAACTGCAAATCAAAGATGCAATTCATTCACAGTAGTAACAAAGAAAATGAAGTACCTAGGAATAGATTTAACTAAGGAGGTAAAAGATCTCTCTATAGAGAAAATTACAGAACACTGAGGAAAGATATCTCAGAAATAAGTAGATGGAAAAACATGTCATAATCATGGATTGTCAAAAATCAACATTTTTTTTAAATTGTATTGTATTATATTTTTTTGAGACTTCGCCTTTGGTAGAGTGCTGTAGCAGTCGCAGCTCACAGCAACCACAAACTTGTGGGCTTAAGTGATTTTCTTGCCTCAGCCTCTCAAGTAGCTGGGACTACAGGTGACCACCACAATGCCTGGCTGTTTTTTTGTTTTGTTTTGGTTTGTTTTGGTTTGGTTTGGTTTGGTTTTGGTTGTAACTATCATCATTGTTCTTTGGTGGCCCGGGCTGGATTTGAACCTGCCAGTTCTGGTGTAGCCGCTTGAGCTACAGGTGCTGAGCCAGAAATCAACACTTTTTAAATGGGTATACTATCCAAAGTAATTTATAGAGTCAATACAATACTCATTAAAATACTGGTGCCATTATTCGCAGATGTAAAAAAAAAAATAGTTCTGTGCTTCTTTTTCTTTTTGAGACAGAGTCTCACTTTGTCATCCCTGGTAGAGTGCTATCATGTCACAGCTCACAGCAACCTCAAACTTTTGCCTGTGATTCTCTTGCCTCAGCCTCCTAAGTAGCTGAAACTACAGGTGCCTGCTACAACACCAAGCTATTTTTAGCATTTCACTCTAGCTCAGTCTGGTCTCAAACTCATGAGCTCAGGTGATGTGCCCACCTCAGCCTTGCCGAGTTCTCAAATTAGAAGCCTGAGCACTGCACCCAGCAGTGCTAAGCTTCTGATGTAAAAAGAGATGCTGAACAGCCAATGCAACTTTACATAATAGGAGCAAATGTGGAGGCATCATTTTTACCAGATTTCAAGCTATATTACAAGACTATACTAACCAAAACAGCATGCAACTGGCACAAGATAATAGGCCAATAGATAAGAACACAGAACCCGGATATGAACCATCCTTATTTTCCCATCTAATATATGACAAAGCAGATAAAACATACAGTGCTGAAAAGAATCTCTCTTATTCAATTAATGGTACTGGGAAAACCATATAGCCATGTGCAGAAGAAGACTAAAAATACAGCCAATGCTCTCAGTATTCTCAAACATTAATTCATGTTAGATTAAAATACTTGAACAAAGCGTAAAACTATAAGGATACTAGAATAAAATAAGGGAAACCTTTCATGGATATTGAGGCAGGGAAAGAATGTATGATGACAACCCCCAAAGCAATCACAGCAACAACAAAAATAAAGAAATGGGACCTACTCAAATTAAAAGGTTTCTGCAAAATTAAGGATACAATCAATAGAACAAATAGACAATCTACAGAATCGGAGGTGATGAAATCGGAGGTGATCTGGATGGAGATGAAACAGATTTTCTTTGTTTTTTTTTTTTTTTTTTGAGACAGAGTCTCACTCTGTCACCCTCTGTAGAGTGCAGTGATGTCACAGCTCACAGCAACCTCAAATTCTTGGGCTTAAGTGACCCTCTTGCCTCAGCCTCCCAAGCAGCTAAGACTACAGGAACCCACCACTATTTTTAGAGATGGGAATCTCACTCTTGTTCAAACTGGTCTCAAACCCACGAGTTCAGGACAATCCACCCACTTCAGCCTCCCAGAGTGCTAGGATTACAGGTGTGAAACATAGAGCATGGCCTATGAAACACAGTTTCTTAGTAAAGCATCACAAGAATGGAGAAAGAACTATCCAACGCATTTAATATTAAAATGAATATTGATGCTCGGCGCCTGTGGCTCAACGGGCTAAGGCGCCAGCCACGTACACCTGAGCTGGTGGGTTCAAATCCAGCCCAGGCCCGCCAAAACAACAATGATTGCTGCAACCAAAAAAAAATACCCAGGCGTTGTGGCAGGTGCCTGTAGTCCCAGCTACTTGGGAGGCAGAGGCAGGAGACTCGCTTGAGCCCAGGAATTGGAGGTTGCTGTGAGCTGTGATGTCACAGCACTGTCCAGGGTGACAGCTTGAGACTCTGTCTCAAAAGATAAATTAATTAATTAAAATAAAAAGTAAAAAAAAAAGTTTGAGGCTTCTATAAACTATGATGTCATGGCACTCTACCCAGGTAACAAAAACAAAGGACACTTGCATTAAAATATTTATGGCAGCTGGGTGTGGTGGGTGGGTCATGCCTATAAACCTAGCACTCTGGGAGGCCAAGGCAAGTCAATTGCATGAGCACACAGGTTGAAAACCAGCCTGAGCAAAAGCAAGAATTGTTAGTATGTTGAAGTTTAATGTTTTTTAAATATTTATTTTTACATGTTTTCTGTGATTATATCTTTAAGGAATAATTATCTTTTAAAGACATATTACCAGGCATGCCTGTAGCTCATTGGGTAGGGCCCCAGCCACATACTCCAGTGTTGGCAAGTTCAAACAAAACAACTGCAACAACAACAAAAACTTGGGTGTTGTGGCAGGCACCTGTAATCCCAGCTACTCAGGAGGCTAAGGCAAGAGAATTGCTTAAGCCCAAGAGTCAGAGGTTGCTGTGAGCTGTGCTGCCATAGCACTCTACCCAGGGCAACTGCTTAGACTCTGTCTCAAATAATAAAAAAAAGACATATTACCACCATAATTTTTTTTAATGAAATGATATGTTACAAACTTGTTTCAAAATAATATGGGATAAAGACTACCAAGACTTAAATGTAAATTAAGTGGGGGATAGACATGAAACAAAATAAGCTCTGAATGATCGATATGTAGAGATTACTGTCCTTAAGCATACATTTAAAGTACGATAGAGGCTTAAAAGATAAATAAATATAACAAATAAACAAGAAAATTTTACCAGGTTGGACATGGTAGCTCACAACTGTAATCCTAGAACTCTGGGAGGCTGAGCCAGGTGAATTGCTTAAGCTCAGGAATTTGAGACCTGCCTGAGCAAGAGCAAAACTCAGTCTATAAAAATACCCAGGTGTTGGGCTCCAGCCCCATATACCAAGGATGGTGGGTTCAAACCTGGCCCCGGCCAAAGTGCAACAAAAAATAGCTGGGCATTGTGGAAGGCGCCTGTGGTCCCAGCTTCTTGGGAGGCAAGAGAATCACCTTAGCCCAGGAGTTGGAGGTTACTGTGAGCTATGAAGCCATGGCTCTCTACCAAAGGCAACAAAGTGAGACTCTGTCTCTAAAAAAAAAAAAAATAATAATAACCAAGTGTTGTGAAGTGCACCTGTAGTCCCAGCTACTTGGGAGGCTGAGGCAAGAGGATTGTTTGAGCCCAGGAGTTTGAGGTTCTGTGAGCTATCATGGTATGGCATTATACCCAGGGTGACCAAAGTAGACCCTGTCTCAAAAAAAATTAAAAAATAAAAATGAAACAAAAAGAAAGTTTACCTTCAGGAAGGTGCAGTGATTTACACCTATTAACCTAATAACTATGGAGGCTGAGGTGGGAGGATTGTTTGATGGGAGGAGTTGGAGGCCAGCCTGGATAACATAGTGAGACTCTATTTCTATAAAGGTTAAATTTAGTAATTCAATAACACAAAATAAAATAATTTTAAAAATTATTCACATATGCTGGACACGATGGCTCACAGCTGTAATCCTAGCATTCTGGGAGGCTGAAGTAGGTGGATTGCCTGACCTCAATGGTTCAAGAACAGCCTGAGTGAGAGTGAGACCCCAGGCTCAGTGCCTGTAGCTCAGTGTTTAGGGTACCAGCCACATACCAGTACCAGCTGGACTGCTAAATAACAGGCCTGCTAAATAACAATGACAACTACAACAACAAAAAAACAATTGGGTGTTGTAGAGGGTGCCCGTAGTCCCAGCTACTTGGGAGGTTGAGGCAAAATAATTGCTTAAAACCAATTGTCTGAGGTTGTGAACTGTGAAGCCACAGCATTCTAATGAGGGCAACAAAGTGTGACTTTGTTTAAAAATAAAAGAGTGAGACCCCATTTCTAAAAAAAGTAGCCAGGGGTTGTGGAGGGGGTCAGTAGTCACAGTTACTGGGAAGGCTGAGTCAAGGGAATCTCTTGAGCCCCAAGAGTTTGAGGTTGCTGTGAGCCATGATGCCAGGACACCCTATTGAGGGCAACAAAGTGAAACTGTCTCAAAAAAAAAAATTATTCAAATTTTCTCCTCTCAGATACTCAGGAAGTTGAGGCAGAAGAATTTTGAGATCACAAGAGTTGAAGGCTACATGGAGGATTGTGCTCTTATACTCCAGCCTGGGCAACAGAATGAGCCCATTTCTTTAAAGCAAAACAAACAAACTAAAAGAGAAAGAAACATTTACTTTTTCATTTCAAAGATTTTTTGTAGTGTGATAAGCAATATAGATACTATTTGATTTCTTCTTCATCTTTTTGTGGCCCAAAACACCATTTATTTTAAAAACAATTAGTATAATAAAGAAATAAATAAATAAAACCAGACCACTTGTAATTAAGAAAACAACAATGGCTTTGAAAAATTGCCAAGGTAATACTCTTTTTTTTTGGTCTGGGGCTGGGTTTGAATCCACCACCTCCAGCATATAGGGCCGGCGCCCTACTCCTTTAAGCCACAGGCTGCCACTCAGTATTTTTTAAAATGTAGATTTCTGGGCCCCAGCTCCTAAGAATTGATTTAGTGTGTGTACCGGATAGGATTCAGGAATCTGTGGCTTAACAAACCCAGAAAAATACAGTCAAGTAACAAAATACCAAGGACATTTCTTTGTTTTTTTTTTGGAGACTGAATCTTGTTCTATCATTACCCCTGGTAGAGTCATAATAGCTCACTGCAATGTCAAATTCCTGGGTTCATGTGATCCTGATGCAGCCTCCCTGGTAGTAGAGTTTGTTGGTCACACTCTTTGATGCCCAGTGTAAGTTAGCCTTTTGTCTCAGCCCCCCAAGGAGCTGGGACAACTGACCTGGGTGTCTATTTTTTTTTTTTTTTTAATTGTAGAGACAGAGTCTTACCTCATCACCCTTGGTAGAGCGCCGTGGTGTTACACAGCTCATAGCAACCTCCAACTCCTGGACTTAGGCGATTCTCTTGCCTCAGCCTCCTGAGTAGCTGGGACTACAGGCGCCCACCATAATGCTTGGCTCTTTTTGTTTTGCAGTTTGGCCAAGGCCTGGTTTGAACCCTCCCCCTTTGGTATATGAGGCCAGCACCCTACTTGATGAGCCACAGGCACTGCCCATGAGCTGTGTTCTTGCTCAGGCTGGTCTGTAATTCCTCAGTTCAACCGATCCCCTGCCTCAGTTTCCTAATGAGGTGGAATTACAGGTAAGAGCCATCACAACTGGCCATACCAATGACACTTTGAAAAAGTTTACAACATCCACGTATACTCCTCTTTGCCCACTTCCATAACAGTATTTCATGGAACATAAAGCTCTGTAACTTTTGGGCTGGGCTCAGTGGCTCATGCCTATAATCTGGAGGCTTGAGCTCAGAGTGCTGAGCAAGAAACCCACCTCATCTCTACTAAAACTATAAAAACTGAGGCAAGAGAATCACTTGAGCCCCATTTGGAAATTGCTATTGAGTTATGATGATGCCATGGCACCCAATCCAGAGCAACAGAGTGAGATTCCCTCTCAAAAAAAAAAAAAAATTGTATAACTCACAGTAGACTCTATTATCCTATTGACTATACTAATATTGATATCCTCAAGTAGAAGAGTCTTCATTCAATTCCCCAATCCTTGACCAACAGTTAATACTATTTACTCCTCTGCACATTTGATAATAATGAAATGTTGACATTGTTCTTTTTCTTTGTTTCTGAGACAGAGTCTCACTTTGTCCCCCTCAGTAGAGTGCCATGACATCACTGTTCATAACAACCTCAAACTCTTGGGCTTAAGCAATTCTCTTACCTCAGCTTCCCAAGTAGCTGGGACTACAGGCACCCACTGGCTATTTTTTGGTTGTAGTTGTCATTGTGTTTGCCAAGCCCAGACTGGATTTGAACCTGCCAGCCCTGCCAGCCCTGGTGCCCTAGCCACTGAGCTGTAGGTGTCAGGCCATGACATTGTTCTTTTAACTTTTCAAACTTACATTATAAAAGCTATATAGGTTTTCTCTTCATAAAATTTCTTTTGAATAAATTGTTTATTTATTTATTTTGAGGCAGAGTCTCACTCACTCTATTACCCTAAGTAGAGTACCATGCGTCACAGCTCATAGCAACCTCAAATTCTTAGGCTCAAGTGATCCTTTTGCCTCAGCCTCCTGAGTAGCTGGGACTATACTCACCTGCCACAAGACCTGGCTATTTTTAGAGACAGGGTCTCACTTTTGCTCAGGCTAGTCTCAACTCCTGAAGCTTAAACAATCTACCCACTGTGGCCCCCAGAGTGTTGGAATTACAAGGGTGAGGCACCATACCTGAATATGTTTTCTTTTAAGTTCTATTATTATTTGTAAAACAATTGCATACATTATGAATGCTAGTACTTTTTTATTATAAACGTAAAAAAAATCTTGTGTTCATTTGTGAGCTGGAAAGAAATATACATTAAAAAAATGTCTTACTGGCTCGGTGCTGTGGTTAGGGTACCAGCCACATACACCAAGACTGGTGGGTTTGAACCCAGCCTAGACCTGCTAAACAATGGCAACTACAACCAAAAACATAGCCAGGCACCTGTAGTCCCAGCTACCTGGGAGGATGAGGCAAGAAATAGCTTAAGCCCAAGAGTTGGAGCTTGCTGTGAGCTGTGATACCATAGAATTCTGAGGGTGACAAAGTGAGATTCTGTCTTGAAAAAAAAAAATCTTACTGCTGGGAAAAGCAAGTACTCTCATTTTTCTCAGTAACTTTCCAGAATTTTTTTTTTTAGGCAGAATTTTATTGTGCTGTCCTTGGTATTGTGACATCATAGCTCAAAAAACCTAAAACTTTGGGGCTTAAACAATCCTTTTTGCCTCAGCATCACAAGTAGCTGGGAGTATTAGGGGCACCTACCAGACATCACTGTGCTAGTTTTTTGTTTGTTTATTTCTGCTTTTAGTATAGATATAGGCTCGTTCTTGCTCAGGCTGGTCTTGAACTCCTGAACTCAAGCAATCCACATACCTCAGTCTCCCAGATTGTAGGATTACAGGCTTAAGCACCTGTAATCCTACCAATCTGGGAGACTAAGGCATGTGGATCTGAAAAGAATATTATTTTAGGTGGCACCTGTGCCTCAAAGGAATAGGGCGCCCACCCCATATGCTGGAAGTGGTGGGTTCAAAGCCAGACCCGGCCAAAAACAGCAAAAAAAAAAAAATATATATATATATATGTGTGTGTGTGTGTGTGTGTGTGTGTATAAATGTATGTATGTATATATAAATGTATGCATGTGTATATATATATATATTATCTTAGAGGAGAAAAGGGGAGCTAAGAGAGTATCAACTATGTGGACATCCTGGGTAGGTGGAACAGTATTTGTCTTATCTCTGTTTTGCTCTCTATAAAGATAAATTTATACCTCATTATCAGTATGGAATAGAGCAGACTAGTTTTAGGTGCTAGGCATAGCCTGTTAACCTAAAATTACAGTTTGCACACCCTTACTTATGGTAGGTCAGCAGGAATTTCCTTAATGAAGGATTCATGAGGCCAGTTCTTCACTCTTGACCTCAAATGATCTTCCTACCTGGGCTTCCAAAAGGGGTATGATTGTAGGCAGAACATGACACCAAATATTAATGACACCAAAGGCATAAACCATGAAAGAAGAATTGTTAAGCTGAACCACATTAAAATTATAAACTTGTGCTAGTCAAAAGAACATATCAAATAAATGACTATTATCCAAAATGTACAAACAATCCCCAAAACTCAATTATAAGAAAACAAACAATCTGATTTTTAAAAATGGACAGACACTTCACTAAAGAAGGCATACCACTGACAAATGTAATGAAACATATAATAGTAGGGAAATACACAGTAAAGTGACAAATTACAATGGTGAAATCAGAATGGTGAAAATCTAGAACACTGATAATATCAAATGCTAGTTGGCTGTGGAGCAATGGTGATTCCAATTCATTGATGTTGGGAATATACAATGATAACATCAATCTAGAAGACAATTATGCAGTTTCTAATAACACAAATTGTATACTTAACATATTATCCAGCAATAATTTTCATGGATATTTACCCAGTAAGTTAAAGACTATGTGCACACAAAAAACTGCATGAGAATATTTGTAGGAGTAAATCATAAATATATATTCATAACTGCCAAAACTTTAAAGCAACTGAGATGTCCTTCAGTAGGTGAATGGATACTGTGGAACACCTACACAATGAGTGGGTGAAAAGAAATGAGCTATGAAACCATGATCAGACCTGATAGAAACTTAAATACATCTTACCAAATAAAAAAGAACAATCTAAAAAACTACCAATTATATTCTACTATATAATACTGTAGGAAAAGGAAAAATAAGAAGACAAGAATAGGATCAATGGTAGCCAGGACTTGGGGAGGGGATGATAAAGATAGGGTACAGAGGATTTTTAGGATGGTGAAATTAATTGATTTAATACTATAATGATGGACTGGCACTATTATACATCTGTCCAAATCCAAAGAATATACAACACTGAGAATGAGCCCTAATGTAAACTATAAACTCTGAGCAATAATGATGATGTTAGTGTAGGTTCATCAGGTATAATAAATGTACCACTCTGATGGAGATGTTGACAGTGGTAGACCTAAACCTGCTTCAAAAATACAGTGTATTTAAAAAGGGAACAAGTATATTAGCTGAAAAAATGAAAATATACAAGAAGGACTTTAGAGCATATGTCAGAAGAGAGAATAAAAATGTACAAAAGTTTAATGCATGTTAATTCAAATTAACCAGATTGTGGAAGAGAAAAAAATTAAGAATGTCAAAGAAACTGGTAAAGTATAACAAGCACACACAGTTACATATAATGAAGTCCAAGAAATCAAAACAGAGAAAAGAGGGCCAATATTCACAATACTCACTAAAAAAAGCAAAAATTGGTTAAAGCCAGTAATGTACATGTAACAAGAATCTCAACAAACATCATGATTAGTAAAAGCACACATTCACACAAGTTATATTATGACAGAACTGGCAAAGAAAGCAAAAAGCCATGAAAGTACGAGAACTGTCAGATTAACATTAACATCTATTTTTGATTCAGAAACATTGTTGTATAAAGACAATGGAATGACACCCCTGAAATGTTAAAAGAAACCAAATCTTAATAAGAAATTTTAGGTCTGGCATTTATCATTCCAAAATGAAGTAGGAAAAAAATGAAGATATTTCTGAAGAAATGAAAGTTAGGAAGCTTATTGCTAGGAAACATATTGTCTATAAGAAATGCTCAAAGAAGTCCTTCAAGCTATAGTAAAAGGACACTGACACTTCTTAGTAAGAAATAAAACAATTATAAATGTATGTCATAAGGTAGAAAATTTTAACAATCAAAAGTAAACGTTCAAAGCTAAGATATCAATCAATGGAGATTTATTGAGTCTAAGTTTGAAGATTTGCCTGGGAAAAGTATAAGACACAAAAGCATTTGTGGCTGGTGCTCTCCAAAGAGTGATTTGGGAGATCCACATTTAAAGATGACCAAGTATAGGGTGGCATCTGTGGCTCATAGAAGTAGGGTGCCGGCCCCATACACTGGAGGTAGCGGGTTCAAACCCAGCCCTGGCCAAAAAAAAAAAAAAAAAATGACAAAGTGTAGAGATAGAAAAAGGGAAAGGGATATGGTAACATGAGGCCCAGGAAATCCATGTTTTACATAAGATAAAGTGAATGACAGAAGAGAAAAACAGAGCTAAGGAAGATGACTCTGGCTGGGGAAAGCCCTTTTGATTTTGTCTTTGTCCTGCACTTGCAATTAACATTATTGGTGTGAGAGTGAATAGATCTTAATTTTAGGAATGAGACTTATGCTGTTGACCCAGTTATAATTTGAATGTCTTGGCTTATGGAAGGCCAGCAAAGAAATTTTTCTGAATGATTTGTGGGAGCAGTACTTTCCTTATATCTGAGGCCATTTACATTTCTGTGACAATCTGGCTGATGCACAATGTTAATAAAACCTGTTCATTTGGAAGTGGGATGTTGCATTACTATCTTCAAACTTGATCTTCCCTTTTGTATATGGAGTTCGGGGTGGTCCTGAGACTTTTATTTTCCTTTATCATGTAAGACGTATCTGTGGCATTAATGACATAAGAGGAAAGGAAAGAGATGTATGTGATATTTTGTTTATTCTTTCATTCTTTTATTTCTTGGAGAAAGAGTCTCACTATGTGCTCTGGGTAGAGTCCCATGGCCTCAGCCTCACTCACAGCAACTTCAAACTCTTAGGGTCAAGCAATTCTCCTGCTTCACCTTCTCAAATAGCTGGACTACAGACACCTGCCACAACACCTGGCTAATTTTTCTATTTTTAGTAGGTCTTGGTCTTGCTCAAGCTGGTCTCCAATTCGTGAGCTCAGGCAATCCACCTGCCTTTGCCTCTCAGAGTGCAGGGATTATATGGTGTGAACCACCATGCCTGGCTATCATTCAGTGAATTTAAAGGATTTTATGAGCGATGCGCTTTTTATATGACACTTAAGCTGAAAAGTTGGCAGAGTCCTCAAGGTTGCATCAGAAGAGTAAGTGAGGATAAGTGGTTTGAGGAAAAACAAAGAGAAGTTTATTAATTTGCCACCAAATGAGGTGACCAGAAACCACAGTCTTAAAAATACCAACATCCTAAATATAAACTTAAATACAGAGCTGTTAAAGGTGGGTTTTTCAGCTTCTGGCTACTGCTATTTAACTATTTATTGTTGCTGGTTCACACTAACCTCAACTCTGAACATAGAATCTTGTGACTTCTGCCCGTATCAACTGTCTCTGGTGGTAAACGAAGGACACTTCCCTCTCTCCCTCTGATTACTGGCTTCAGACAGAGATGCAGGGTTTTAGTTTCCAAGAGACTGTGGAGGGTTTTTTTATTTTTGTTTTTTTGAGACAGAGTCTCAAGCTGTCACCCTGGGTAGACACAGGGTGTCTTAGCTCACAGCAACCTCAAACTCTGGGGTCAAGCATCCCCTTGTTACTAGCAAAGAAAACGCACACACAACACACACAACTAACATAACCAACCACAGATTAAAAAAGTTGGCTTCCACATCTGTGTTATGGGTTGAATTATGTCCATCACCTCAAATTTATAAATTCACATGCTAATCCCCAGGACCTTAGAAGGTGCCTATGAAAGAAGATACCCAGTAAAAGTGAAGTCTAAGAGAACAGAGGTCTTCTCACAGAGGCCCTAAGAACACAACTGCAAGATCCTCCCCATGGTGACTAAGCTCTTAGGAATTTGTAGAAACTTAACTTCCTGGGACCTAGAAACTAACACTTGCCTTCCCCTTCTGTAATAGCCTGTGCTTCCTTAAATGCCCAAGCTCACTTTCTCTAGCTTGATTCAAACTGACCAATGAGAAGGGTACCCAGGGACAAAGAGCCCTTTACTGGAAATAAAAGGGAAAAGACAGAGCTAATTGGGGAGCACAGTCATTTTTGTACTGTAGTCCGCCATGACTCCACAGGCTGAAACAAAGCCCTTCCTCCATAATCTTGGTGTTTAGGTGTTCTTTCTCTCCATCAGGCCTTGTCTTCCTGCAAAACCTGTATTTAAAAATAAGTGTTTTCCTCAGTTGCTTGTCCTCATGATTTTTCCACAGTTTGGATTTCACTGACTGCACCCTCCCTACCCCATTATTTATTTTCTGTAAATTTAATCTTCTCAAGTCTTCTTATGTAGACCACCACCAAAAAATCTATTTGTTTAATCCACTGTAATAGGACCTTTCATTATGAGAAGCTAAAAGCATTCCTACTGATCACTTGCCACAAAGCCAAAGTTTTAACCACTACTTGATAAAGACTACCTAGGTTTACAAAACATTTACACTCTAAGATATTTAAATGTTTTATTATAGAACAAAATTGCAAACACATACCATTTAGAAAAAAAAATAAGTGTTTTCAAAGTGATTATGTTTTAATAAGGCTATTGGGGTGGGACGTAAGCCAAATGAACTGGCATCCTTATTAGAAGAGGAAATTTGGACAAAAGAGACATAAGGGACAGGAATAGTAGCTCACATCTGTAAACCTAGCACTCTGGGAGGCCAAGGCGGATGGACTGCTTGAGCTCACAAGTTTGAGAACAGCCTGAGCAAGAGCAAGACCCCATCTCTACTAAAAATAAAAAAATTGAGACAGAGGATCATGTGAGTCCAAGAGTTTTATGTTGTATGAGTTATGAAACCAGGGCACTCTCTACTGCACTCTACTGAGGATGACAGTTTGAGACAAAAAAGAGAGAGAGAGAGACATACGACACACACTCCAAACACATAAAAGAACATTGGAGAACAGAGCAAGACCTAAAAGAAGCCAAAAGAAGCACTCAAGAAAAACCAAATTTGTCTGCACATTGGAACTCATTAGTATAATCGTAGCACTTTGGAACGCTGAAGTGAGAGGATTTCTTGAGCTTGGGATTTCAAGAGCACTCTAGGCAAGTGAGAATAGGTGTATACAAAATGGAAAAAAAAGTACGTTTTATACTTGTAGTCCTATCTACTGGGGAGGCTGAGGTAGGAGGATCACTGGAGCCCAGGAGTTACTGTGAGTAATGATCACAGTTTGGGTGAACAGCTCAATAGGAACTGCATGCAGAAAAGAACATCTCTAACCCAATAGGATATAAAATAAGTTTATCTTTAAGGAGAGAGGCGTGAGAGAAGGGAAGAGGAAAGAAGGAGGAAGAGAGAGAAAGAATGGGCATCCCAAAGAAAAAAATAAAGTCCACTGGGGTAGCTGAATTTAAGGGGGGTGAGAGGATAGTGAGTGCAAAAAAAGAAACTATATAAGGTATAGTGAAAACTGGTACATCCTTGAAGACATATGCCATGTTCATTCTGGACACTCAGGAACTACTTGAGGCTTAGGGAACAAATTCTAAAAGACAAAGGAGCTGATGGCTGTAAAGAGAATTTACATTTCCTTTTGGTTGCTGGGCTTCTCAATGGTTTGAGTGGGATCAGGGAGGGACTGCTAGCATGATAAGGAAAGCATGGAGAGAGACAGATTTTAATCTTTACTGAAAAATTCTGAGTCCATTATTTGTTTATTTTTTCACTATAAATCTGTACCATCCTCACAGACACCACTGTACTCCTGTCTGTGTAAGAGAAGGACACTCTCAAAAAACTAACATCAAAAACAACAAATGAAAAACAGTTAAGGACACAGATAGTAGTGATGGCTAGACATTATTCGGTTAATTCCATTTAACTGCATACATTTAAAAATGGTTAAGACGGCAAAAGTTGTTTCAATTAAATACTAGGAAAAAATTCAATTATATTTTTTTCTTTTTCCTCCCAAGGGAGGGTGGGGTGTATTTTTATGTACTATCAATAACAATTCCAAAATAAAATTAAGAAAATAATTCCATTTACACCATACACCAAAAATATTTATTTATTACTTATTTTTTTTGAGAGTGGCTCTCATTCTGTCACCCTGAGTACAGTGCCATGGCATCCTGGGCTTGAGTGATCCTCCTGTCTCAGTCTTCCAAGTAGCTGGGACCATCGGTACCTTCTGGCTAAGTTTTTGTATTTTTAATAGACATGGGGTCTCTGCTCTTATTCAGGCTGCTCTTAAACTCCTGAGCTCAAGCAATCCACTTGCCTTAGCCTCCCAAAGTGCTAGAATTACAGGTGTGAGTCACCTTGCGTAGCCAAAAATAATGTATTTAAAAATAAATTTTTGAAAGTGCAAAATTTCTGCTATGTTATAAATCATTGTTTTAAAAAATTAAAAATGTAAATAATAAAAATACCCAGGTTGAAGGATAGAAATATTTAACATTGTTAATGAGAGAGGATACCCGAGAAGAGTGAGGTATAGGAGAACCAGTCGTCTCAAGGAGACCACAAGGATACACTTGTAGGGTCCTCTCCATAGTGACTCAGCCCTTAGGAATTTATAAACTTAACTTCCTGGAACTTGGAAAGTTCTGTGAAGTATCTGAAATACTGTAGTTAGGTGGGAGCTGGAATAGCATCTCCTGCTTGATTCAAACTGGCCAATGAAAAGAGTACCTGTGGGGTGAAATTTTTGACTGTTGATAAAAAGGGAAAGATCAAGCCAGGCGGAGAGAGCGGCCATTTCAAATTCTTCTATGCTGTAAGCTCCCAGCTGGTGAATAAAGCCCTTCCTCTCATAAACATGGTGTTTGGGTGCTCTTTCTCTCCGTTGGGCCTTGTCTTCCTGCAACGTTAATACCCAGCAAACTGATTTAACATATGAAACATAATCATTTTGTGGCTCCTTTTACAAGCATATCCTAGAATTTACATAAAATTTCAAGAACACAAAATAATCTGTAAAAAAAAGGCAAAAAAAAAAAAAAAGATGGCACCTGTGGCTCAAGGAGTAGGGTGCTGGCCCCATTTGCCACAGGTGACAGGTTCAAACCCAGCCATGGCCAAAACACTGCCAAAAAAAAAAAGAAGGCTTCATGCCCATGACAGAGTGATTACGGTGCCAGACACATGCACCAAGACAGGTGGGTTTGAACCCAGCCTGGGCCAGCTAAACAACAATGACAACTGCAACACACACACAAAATAGACAGGTATTATGGTGGCACCTGTAGTCCCCTACTTGCTTAGGCAAGAGATTCACTTAAGCCCAAGAGTTTGAGGTTGCTGTGAGCTGTGATGCCAAGGCACTCTACCAAGGGTGACGTAAGTAAGACTGTCTCAAAAAAAAAAAGAGTATAAGGATATTCATAATTTTAAACCTTTCTAAAAAACAAAGTAGTAATTTAAACAGTATATATCACAAGGAAAGACAGTGGCTTAAATAGATGGCCTTACTTTTTACTTAAAATAAATAAAATTGAGATACTATAATAGGATATATCTATGGTCATTGATTTTTGACAAGGCCACTAGGATCATGCAATGGGGAAAGCATGTTTCACCAATCATGTGGGGATACTTAGATATCCAAATTTAAGAGAATTAAATTAAACCCTTATCTTATTCTACCCATAAAAACAGACTCAAATGGATCAACCACATCAACGTAAAACTCAAACTTAAATTACTAAAAAGGGATAAATATTCATGACTATTTAAGCAAGAAATTCTTAGGCATAATGGCCAGGCTTTGTGGCAGGCGCCTGTAGTCCCAGCTACTTGGGAGGCAGAGGCAGGAGACTCGCTTGAGCCTAGGAATTGGAGGTTGCTATGAGCTGTGATGCCATGGCACTCTATCCAGGGTGACAGCTTGAGGCTCTGTCTCAAAAAAAAAA
>CAUYRH010132653.1:0-22155 GCA_963574655.1 Perodicticus potto
CCTGGATAGAGTGCCATGGCATCACAGCTCACAGCAACCTACAATTCCTGGGCTCAAGCGAGTCTCTTGCCTCCGCCTCCCAAGTAGCTGGGACTACAGGCGCCCGCCACAATGCCCGGCCATTTTTTGGTTGCAGCCGTCGTTGTTTGGCGGGCCGAGCTGGATTCGAACCAGCTCAGGTGCACATGGCTGGCGCCTTAGCCCATTGAGTCACAGGCGCTGAGCCGCTAAAGCCTGTTTATTGGGCTGTGACCCTAGACAAGTCATCTAACCTCTGTGAGACTTCATTTGGGTCATTTGTTCAATGGCACTAACAATAGATCTGCAGGCCTCTTGTAGGAACAGAGACCTTGCCACTGGGAGAGTGGTCAGATTGATGCAGGGGGGAGTGGGTGGCTAAACTCTCAAAGCCTGGAAATCAGTGGTCTCTGCTATGGTGACACCAGAATTCTAAACCTGCTCAGTGTTAGATTCTGCTTTGCTCACGTGGGGCTCTCTGCTCCAAATACATCTGAGCGCATTGTCTTTCCCTGCTGGGTAGCCCTGCTGTGATGGGGAATCAAATGTCAGGCTCTTTTAGAAAGTAGCAGTGTACTGGATTGGGAAGAGCATTGAACAGGGGGTCACAAGGCCAGGGGTGAGATCCACCCTGGTCTTCACAGCTGTCACTGTGGCCTGGCTATTTCCCATCTCTGGGACTCCTGCTCCAGTCTGGCTAGAGCAGTGGTTCTTAGCGCTTACTGCATGTGAGAATACTTGAGCTTTAGAAGGATGTCAGTGCCAGGTCTCACCCCTAGAGATTCTGATTAATCTGGTCTGGGATGTGGTCCAGACACGGGCATATGTTCAAAGCTCCCAGGTAGTTCTAATGTGTAGCCAAAATAGGGAACCACATGACTGGATACCCCCTGAAGTCTCTGCCTTAGAGGTGTCCCCTTCTATGCTGCTTGGGGGATATGTGATCAGAGCATGGTGGACAAGAGGCTTTAATTCCACTGTCTTGCTGTGTGACCTTGGGAAAGTCACTCCCCTCTCTGGACATAGCTTGTCCCATCTACCAATAGGGAGTGGGAAGCCTAGCGTCTCTTTCTGATTTCAAATTATATGAATCTAAGTCTCTCAGGTCTGAGAAACTGAGACCCAGCACCCTCTACTAAGGAAGATTCCGGGAGAACAAGGCTCCAAGACGCCCCAGCTCAGTTTCCCTTGGAAACCCAAACTTAGATGATTGGGTAGACTGCACCCTCTGTGGCTTTCCAGGCAGGCTTGAGCAAGAACTCCAGTTGCTCTTGGGATGCTGTCTGGGTCTCTGGCAATGGGCTGTTGCATAACAAAGCAACCTGAGCCAGAAATTTTCCTGCGTTTGCTTGCGTTTCTTGATGAGGAAACAAGGCTCTCTGAATACGTGTGTGTGATAAATAAAAGAAGGCAAACACGCCTGGAAGACCCACTATGGGCCTAGGGCAACTCACTTGCCCTCTCTGGGTCTCCTTTGCCTCTTGGTGCAATAAGACAGGATTTATAGGCACTAGGGGTGATGAGGAGGATGCAATGCTTGTAAAGTGCTTGGCACATAATAAGTGCTCAATTAGTATTAGCCACTGCCATTTTGTGGCCAACTCATATCTGTCAGGGCCAATTGACTGAATGATTTATCTTTTTCTTCCTTTCTTTTTTTTAATCTGGCCCAGGCGAGAATCAAACTTATTGCCCCTGGTTTACAGGGTCGATGCTCTAACTACTGAGCTATAGCGCCCAGCTGTCTTCCTTTCTTCTGTTTACAGTTTTGTTCAGGTATAATTGCTGTAAAATTAGCTGCATACATTTAAGCATTCAGTTTAATGAACTTTGATATATGTGCAGAACCATGACCAGGTGATTCTTAAATTGTTCTTAAAATCCATTAGGTTTTCTCAGCATTTGACAGTTCCAAGCAAGCCAGGGTGACTGACCAACCCTAGAGCTGCAGGAAAGACCTTGTCCTAGGAAACTCCTTAGTCAGAGGCAGGTGTGGACAGACCCTCTAGGGGCCGAGCATGTCTAAATTATCACAAGAAAGAGGTATAATCGAGCAGAGCTATCTGGTATTCAATTTTAGAATGTTACCTGTGCCTCGGTTTCCCCTCAGTTAAGAGGAAAATAAAATAAGCATAGTCATCCACGTCTGATGTCTCCTGGCTCTGCCATTTGGTAAAAGGCACAGCAGGGAGAGAAAACACGGGCATAGGGAACTGAATGTGGTTTTACAGATGAGAAGAATGACACGCAGAAGGGGCTGGGACTCAAGGCTCTAATTTCTTCATCTGTGAATGGGGTTGGCAGCACATGCCCTTCACATAGAGCGGTTACGTTGCTTGAATGCAGGTAACTTGTGTGTGGAAGCCTGTGTGCTGCCTGCACTGAGCAAGCAAACCATGTCACAAAGATAATGAGCAACAGTCCTTGCAGGAGGCCCCATCCCAAACACTTACAGCTATAAACTCGGCCAATCCTTATTAATAGCCCTGGGAAATGAGCCCTGCTGTCATCCCCACTTTGTAGAGAACGAAGTGAGCACAGAGACTAAGTAGCTTGCCCAAGGCCACACAGCAGGTGAGAGAGAGAACTGGATCAAACTCCAGCAGGCTGGATTCACACCTTAGCTCTGGCACTGCCCACCTGGGTGAATGAGGCAGTCCGCTGGGCTCTGAGGAAGCAAGGGGGAAGGTGGTGGGGCAGGGCTGGTTGTTCTCCCGCCAAGGCCTTAGTAGCCCCTGTGGGGATTAGTGCCCCTGTGAGGATTAGATGAGATGTTGGAGGAACTCAAAGGTAAATTAGATATATTTTCAAACGTATTATGAATGGTGCTTGTTCGTGTCCCTTGGTGGACGTGTGAGCACGTTCCTGGTGAGTGCGGACCTAGGAGTGGAGCAGCCAGGACTCGGGGCGCTGCACAGGCTCCTTCCTGGGAAGGAAATGCCTCAGCCGAGGAGGTGAGGAAGGCAGTCTGGCAGGTGGCCCTGTGCTCCAGGAAGGGCAAGTTTGCCGGTGTTCCTGCAGGGAAGGAGAGACAGGACTGAGGGGGCCAAGGAGATGAGAGGACTCCAGGCTTCTGGCCTGAAATTGGCCTAGGAAGGGCATTGTCAGGGTGAGCTCAGTGGTGCATTGAGCTGCCTGGTAGACATCAGGTGGGGCTCTTGAGGACATCGTTGGAGTCCAGAGACGGGGCTGAGCTGGGGTCTCTGAGCATAAATTGTAAATAATAATAATAACCCCACATGTGCATGGGAATGGGAATAAACCACCAGACAGGGGAAAGCAATGATACAGGAGGGAGGGGAAAGGAAGGGGGTGGGGCAAATCTGAGTGAGAACAGTGCCTCTGCTCAGGAGGCCAGAGTACCGGGCACAGATACGGGCAAGGCAGTCAACTAGAAGGCTGCTGCAGGAGCTGTTAGTCTTCTGGAAGGAGAAAGCTTGAAACAGATGAGAATACAAAGGCAGTAAGGACATGTGGGGTTGCTGGGCAACTCAGGATTTAGTGACTGGGAGTTGAATTTAGGGATGGGATTTGAGTTTGTGATTGTAGGTTGTGGTTACGGAGAGGTCGCCATCACTGGTGATGACAAGGTTAGCTTCTGACCAGGGGCCAGGAGGCAGAGGTAGCGTTTATTCCTTCAACAAAAATGGATTAAGCATCTTCAATATATCACAACTGTGGTAGACCCTGGGTTCTAAGTGGAGAACAAAATAGATACCTTGATTTCTTAAGTTTAGAATTTTCTAAATGAATTTCTATTAATTGAAGGCTAGCTTTGTACCAACAACTGCCATTTATTGAATGATTACCATGTGCCAGGATCTACGCTAAGCAAATGTCCATACTTTAGCTCATTCAATTTTTACAACAAAATGTCGTGCCAGGATCTAAGCTAAGCAAATTTCCATACTTTATCTCATTCAAGTTTTATAACCAAATGTTTTCACTTCTGAAGTTATGACTTAGTTGGGCATTTAAGCTGGACTACTTAAAGATGACTTCTAGTTTCCCTTTTCTTTCCTTCCCTTCCCATCATCTTTTTTCAGTGATTATTAGCATTGTATTATTTCTTCAAATCCTTTTATGGTCTTGCGGGCCCAATGACTCCTTTAAAGATTGGTGATGTTGGTTGTTTTATCCCCCAGGGACTTTGTCTTCAAGCCAGCACACCCCCCTCAGCAGCGGAGCAGGTTGCCATGGTAATCTCTCTGGCGTTGGAGCCAGGAGGAATTGTAGCCTCGGCTGCCAGTTGGCTGGAGTGGGTGGCTGCATGTGTGTGGCTGTAGAAAGGCCAGCTTTGGGGTAACATGCAACCTTGCCCATATACTTTGGGGTGGGCAGGCAAGATGAGTGAGGCCCCAGGCCTGTGGTCTCCACGGCTGTGTGTGTGGTTTCCTGACAAACAAGAACGAAACACCTGTGCTTGGCAATTAGCAAACCACAAGCAAACCCAGACAGAAGCCGGAGACCTAAGACCAAATCACTTGCCAGGCACTCAGTTACCACCAGGAGAGCAGGCGTCAGCCAACGCCCCAGGCCAAATCCCACTGCACTGGCTTTTGTAAATAAAGTTTTATTGGAACACAGCCATTTCCGTTAATTGCGTATTGTCTCTGACTACTGTCATGCTGCAATGGCAGAGGCTGTGTGGGCCACAAAGCCTAAATATTTACTATTTGGTCCTTTGCAGAAAAAGCATACTGACTTCTGGGTATGAAGGGTTTGAAGGTGGGGAGAGGGAAGGAGTCAGAGATAATTGATATGGCCTTCTACAGGGGCTTGTTTTATTTATTTTTTTGATATTCATTGAATGATACATTGTGGCAGATTCTTTAATACATTATTATCACATTTACTCTTCCGGACTGCTCCATTTTTGAGACAGGAGCAGCTAAAGTGGCCAGAGTCAGCAAATCTTGCATGGGACACGCACTGAAACACCATTTGTTGTTTATCTGAGATTCAGTTTTAACTGGGCATCCTGTATTTGAGCTGGCCACCCTATTAATAACACACTCAAGGTCACACAAGCAGGATGTAGAAAAGCCATCATTTCAACCAGGGATTAAAGCCCTTGTTTTAAAATACCATCACGAGAGTGGGTGGGCTGTGGGAAAGCTGCTAACTTAGAGGGCAGAATGAAAATTCCTAGGTCTCTTGGCTTTGCACCTGTGGCTCGGCAGGCTAAGGTGTCAGCCACATACACCTGAGCTGGCGGGTTCAAATCCAGCCCGGGCCCGCCAAACAACAATGACGGCTGCAACCAAAAAATGGCCGGGTGTTGTGGTGGGCGCCTGCAGTCCCAGCTACTTGGGAGGCAGAGGCAGGAGACTCGCTTGCGCCCAGGAATTGGAGGTTGCTCTGAGCTGTGATGCCACAGCACTCTATCCAGGGTGACAGCTTGAGGCTCTGTCTCAAAAAAAAAAAAAAAGAAAAGAAGAAGAAAATTCCTAGGTCTCCCGGGAGTGAGCTGTGGTGAGGGCGGGCTAGCTAGTGTACCTCAACTGTGAGAGAGGTAACAAGTCTCATCCCCCATATCACACTGATTAAAGGAATAATGAGCCTCTCTAGCTCTCCGAATGAAGAGAAAATATTTGGGGCCCATGAAGAGTTTTTTTTTTTTTTTGAGACAGAGCCTCAAGCTGTCACCTTGGATAGAGTGCCGTGGCATCACAGCTCACAGCAACTTCCAGTTCCTGGGCTCAAGCGAGTCTCCTGCCTCTGCCTCCCAAGTAGCTTGGACTACAGGATCCCACAACAACGCCCAGCCATTTTTTGGTTGCAGCTGTCATTGTTGTTTGGCAGGCCCGGGCTGGATTCGAACCCACCAGCTCAGGTATATATGGCTGGTGCCTTAGGCTGTTGAGCCACAGGCGCCGAGCCCCATGAAGAGTTTAATGAGGAAATCTCTCACTTTTAGAAATGGCTCCTCCTGGCTGGGCGCAATGGCTCATGCCTGTAAGCCTAGCACTCTGGGAGGCCGAGATGTGTAGATTGCTTGAGCTCACAAGTTCAAGACCAGCCTGAGCAAAAGTGAAAGTCCCCCCCGCCGCCCGCCCCCCGTCTCTACTAAAAATAGAGGAAAAAAAAATAACTGAGGCAAGAGGATCACTTGAGCCCAAGAGTTGGAGGTTGCTGTGAGCTATGATGCCCCGGCACTTTACCCAGGGCAACATAGTGAGACTGTCTCAAAAAAAAAAAAAAAAGAAAGAAAGAAAAGAAATGGCTCCTCCAAAAACTTTCTCAAAGACAATGAGTCCTCCTGTTGCAGGAAAACGGCAAATTAAAACTGACAGACACACCAAAAATGTAGAGGAAGGAATCCTTTAATTGCCTGTGAGAACTCAGGTGCCTCAAGGCTTAAAATGCTGAGTTCCGGAGAACAGTTCTTTCCAAACTCTTATACTTTCTTCTTCAGTTCGGTATCAGCTGCATAGTTACAGCTACAACAAAGAGTACAGAGAGTTAATGATTGTATTTCTCAAGAAACCAGGGCGCTGTTATTTGTTACATAGCTTTTCCAAGGTTATTTTAGCTCAGTGTAGTTTGTTCTTATCTTAGGAGGAGGAGTTCTTTTCCCAAATGCAGCTGCCTGGTGCATTTTCAGGATGATTAAGAAGTATAAGATTTATTTCTCTTTCCTCCCAAATCTGCAAGGCCTAGAGCGGCAGTTGCCTGGCTAACCACGCAGATGGGGGCCTCAGTCACCCTTCTTTGGCCACTGTTGGCTCCCAAGTCAAGAAACCCCTCGTATGGGGGAGGCTGGAAGGCTCCCTGATCCCAAGGTCACACCAGCAGGGATGCAGGGCTGGAGAAGTGTCAGAAGACCTTGCTCCTCTCTTCCTCCTCCCTCCAAGCTCTATGCAGAGAACCGTTCAAGGCTGACCCTGCCCACTGAAGCTGAGGCCTTAGAGAACTCTGGCAGGTGCAACGAATCCCTTGGGATTCCGCTTGACAAAACCGCTGTGTGGTTTTCCTCTATCAGAATCAAACCTAAGCTTCTTAGCGTGGCATTTGGGGCCCCCCACAACCTGACCCCAAATTGCTTTCCAGCCCTACCTACTGCTGAGCTTCCCTTTGTTCCAGATGCTCCCCCCAGGAGGGGCCAGGGAGGGGCACAGACCTCTTCCTGACCTGTGCTGATGGCAGGGGCTTTCTGCAGAAGTAACTTACCCCACCTTCTCCACTTGCGGGTGGCCCAAGGGCAGACATAACCAGTTCATGCACGTTTGTGTCTTTTCACAAGGTCAGACTTTTATTGATGTTTATTTAATTATAAAAGCAACAAGCTACAATATATAGTGTTTCCAAGGAGGCAATGTTCCTTAGTACTACCCATTCTGTCGGTAGTCAGAGCCCAGGGCACACAGGCTCAAGCCAATCCACAAGCCAGTCAGTCCTGCAAACCACACAGATGGTGGACTTGGTTCATGCATACGTGTCAGAGACTCCAATTTCACATCAGAGTAACATTTAACATCAGGAAAAAAAGGGGGTAAGAAAAGAGGGTAACCAAACAGGCTAAGGACAGTGACAGAGATAAAAAAGGCACCTTGGGCTGATCTGAATGGTCATCAATGTCTTACAGAGAGAGCCCTTGATGCGGGCAGATCCTTTGGTGGCAGATGCCGGGTGCTGATCACCAGACAGCAGGACGGTGTCCAGTGAGAGGGCCGTGTTGAGCTGGTGAAGTCCTGCTCTTCTTGTCATCCCCAAGTGCAGTCTGTATCGACTCAGTGAACATCCAGTCCTGAAGGCATGATACCTTTAAATGTGAAAGATGGAGTCTTGCTCTAGGATCGAGTCACTTATGCATCAGGCATCAGGGCTCCCCAGCGTCCACCTCGTCCTCAGCTCAGTTCTCCCCCACTCAGGTCACTCAAACACAAACCCCTCTGCTCTGCGCCTTCAGTGGGCCTCACTCATTCTGTCTTTTGCCCCGATTTGTGTGTTCTGTCCACCTCCCTCTTTCAACTTCGTGTCCTGCAAGGCTTGTCTGTCCGTCTCTGTCCCTACCCAGAGGGCCTTGTCCATTGTGAAAGCTGAATTCAACCATTCGGCCAGAAGAGTAGATTTAGATAAAAATTTGTCATGAGGTTAAAAAGCTGGAGAAGGATCCCCCTTCCAACCTCGGTGATGAGAGCTCTACAGGCCGGGAAGCCACTTTGCAAACATCGTCTCAAGGATTCCTCATAGCAATCCCATTGTCAGGACAGGGTTATCACCCATTTTACAGGCGAGCCGCCCAAGATCATGGAATAAATTGCTCCAAGGCAGGGAGCCAAAAAGCCCTAGTCTTGCCTGAGTTTCTCTTTTGACCGGACAGCTTCTCTGGGTTAAGACTTACCAGCACCTGGTACGTAATACTTGTCCCAAAACAGTGGTTAGAAAGACATTTAGTGAGTGCATAAAGGACATCTCTGGGACCTCTGGTCCCTACATCCCTTGTTCCAGAACTGCTATATTCACAGCCGGTCAAAAACCCAGCAAGCTAAAGAAAACCATCCTGGGCAGCGGCACCTGTGGCTCAAAGGAGTAGGGCGCTGGCCCCATATACTGGAGATGGTGGGTTCAAAAACTGCAAAAAAAAAAAAAAAAAAAAGGAAAAGAAAACGATCCTGCCTGGGCTATGTGTCCCAAATCCAACACGCATTTCATTAAAACCCAGAAAGGATTTTGAGCCAACCCAGGGTTCCAAGTCGGCTGGCATCAAATCCCCAGACCTGCTAAGGGCATCCTCCAACTGAGGTGGGACCAGGTGCTGTCTCCAACAATGGCCTCACTCTCCCAGGGAGCAGGACAGAGGATGGACTTGCTTCTCCTCTGGGCGTGCAGGAGGGATGGAGCCTCTGAGGCATTAAATAACTCAGAGTCTCTGCCTGTGCTCTCAACACTGTAGGTAATCAAATAAAATTATGTTTAAATCCAGTGCTACGTGTCCGGGCTGGGACGTTACCAAACATTGTGAATGTTTGTACCAAAGAGAACCTTCCTCAAGCATGGCCCTGTCCGCCTCTCATCACCTCTCCACACTACAGAGCTGCGGCAGCACAACATAGCCACGTGGAAATCCTACTGCACTTGCACACACGCAGAAAACTGATCATTCAGAGTTACAATGTCATCTAGTCCACACTAACTCTCCTGTGTTATGTCAAGGCTGTCACACTGATGTATTTGATACCTGTCATTGCCCCCTACTAAAAACACTGACATGTGAGCCATTGCCTATGCTGTCCCCGGAAGAATGTGCCCTGGGAAACAGTGAGCAGACAGGCAAGTCGTGGGCTCTGCAGATCAAGAATCTTTGTTCAAGGAGAACAAGAATCTCCCATTCCGACCCGAGATGTTAAGTGTGCAAGTGCTTTTATATCCATTCTTCCACAGTAAACAGCCAGTTATTGAACCTGTCCATTCCTCAAGCTAACCTGGGCGGGGTTAGAGCGGGACAGGAAACACTACCCCCATTTCAAGGCTGGAGAAATGAGACTTGATGAGGCAAGTCTTGATTCTCCGCCCGTGAGGAGAATGGGCAGGGCAGCTAGAGCCACACAAGCTCACGTGCACCACTCTGCAGTTCCAGAGGCGCAGAAGGTGGGCAGCTTCATGCTTTGGGGCGCCACAGGGCTCCTGGCAGCTGGGCCACGTGTGGTGAGCTCTGATGAGTCCAGCTTAGACTGAAGGTCCCCACTCAGAAGCAGCCTACGCCTAGAAGGGAAATGTCTGGAAACTCTGGTTCTCTGGGGAGCTGCAGAGAACATCCTGTGCCCAAGCTGCCAGTTAAGGGCAGACACTGAGTACAAAGAGCGCTGAGTTTGGAACCAGGCACATCTAAGTCCACAGCCAGCCCCACGCCCAGCCAGCTGCACCCTTCACTTCCACCTTCCCCGGGTCCCTCTCTCTAGTGAGGACTGCACGAGACAGCCTGGGGGACCTGGAAAGCACTCCCCCCAGGGCCATTTATGAACTTCTCCTTATTGTACATTTTTAACATTTTCACTGCAGATAAAGCATAAACATTTAGATGAGAGGAAAAGCCGAGGAAGTCATCCATCATCATTCCACGCAGACATGAACCACTTAATATGTTTGTGTACATTTCACTAGACTTGTGTGTGTGTGTGTGAGATATCACTTTGGCACTCTTAATCCATAAAAAAGGTGCCTGGAATCCTAATCCCTCATCATTAATTCTGTCGGTTATATTCAAGTAGTCATTAGGGCATACAGTGCCGTCACAGGTGAACGTTCTGGTAGCTAAATCTTCAGGCACTTTTTCGATTATTTAGGATATTTACTTAGAAGTAAAATTTCTGTGGCAAATGTGCTTTTGTGACTTTTGGTATGTATTGCTGTATGTTTAGTCTTGTTGGTTTTACATGCAAAACTATGTTTTCTTGTTATTTTAACTTGCCTTTTTCTAAGCCATTAATGAGGTTAAGCTTTCATATGAATGTTTATCGAACATTTACATTTCTTGTTTTTTTTTTTTGAGACAGAGCCTCAAGCTGTCACCCTGGGTAGAGTGCTGTGGCATCACAGCTCACAGCAACCTCAAACTCCTAGGCTTAAGCGATCCTCTTGCCTCAGCCTCCCAAGTAGCTGGGACCACAGGCACCCACCACAACACCCAGCTATTTTTTGGTTGCAGTTGTCATTGTTGTTTGGCGGCCCGGGCTGGATTCGAACCCACCAGCTCTGGTGTATGTGGCTGGCGCCTTAGCCGCTTGAGCCACAGGCGCCGAGCCAAACATTTACATTTCTAGTCTTGGGTCTACTGTCCACTTTTTTCTATTGTAATATTTTCCTGATTTATTTATTTTTAGGTGTTGTTTTATGTTAAGTACAAACTCATTAGCTGTCTTGTCAGACAAGTATTTTCCTGCTGTTATTTTTAGTGGCAGCTGATAATAGTATCCGTTTGTCCAACAGGCTATGCCTGAAACCAAGATTTCACCTACTTTGTGTGTGAAAGGGAAAATTCAAAGTAGCCCACATGTAATCACAAAGTCTAGTGGTCAGACTTGGCCTAGAAGCCAAGGTGTCTGGCCGGGCTCTGAGTGTGTGTGTGTGTGTGTTTGGTGTGAGTATGTATGGTATGTGTTGTGGGGGCTATGGCGTGTGGTATGTGTGTGGTGTATCTGGATGGTGTGTCTGTGTGTGTGGCATGTGTTATGTGTATAGTGTGGGGGATGTGGTATGTGAAATATGTGTGTGGTGCATACAAATGTGTTATATGTTTGTGTGTGGTGTGTGTTATGTGTGCAATGTGAGGAGGCATGGTGTGTGTGTTTATATAAAGATAACGGGGATGTGTGTGCCTGCACGACGTGCATGTGGCGTGTCCATGAGTGTGGCATGTGTGGGGGCATGTATGTATGCGTGGTATGGATATAGGATGTATATGTGTAGCGTGTGTGCATTGGTGTGGTATGTGTTGTGTGTGTGATGTGAAGGGGATGTGGACATTTAAAGGCGAATCAAAGATGAGGCAAAAATCACTCCACCACTGCCCACTAATCACGGGCTGACATCTGTCTCATCTATAAACTTTTCCCAAGTATGTTTTCTTTTTTTTTTAATTTCAAAATATTATGGGGTACTAATGTTTTTGGTTATATGCATCAGTTTTGTTAAGATTCAGTCAAGACTACAAACAGGACCGTCACCCACAAAGTGTTCACTGTACCTTGAGGTAGGTTTGGCCTATCCCCTCCCCCCTCCTCCCCTCTGCTTGATTTCCACTGAGTTTTTTTTTTGAGACAGAGCTGTCACCCTGAATAGAGTGCTGTGGCATCACAGCTCACAGCAACCTCCAATTCCTGGGCTCAAGCAAGTCTCCTGCCTCCGCCTCCCAAGTAGCTGGGACTACAGGCGCCCGCCACAACGCCCGGCCGTTTTTTGGTTGCAGCTGTCATTGTTGTTTGGCGGGCCCGGGCTGGATTCGAACCCACCAGCTCAGGTGTACGTGGCTGGCGCCCTAGCCCGTTGAGCCACAGGCGCCGAGCCCAGGGCAGAGCTTTTAAAAATGCCTGGAAAGGAATTCAGTGAACCAGAAAGGCCCACCTGAGCTATCACTGCTACTGCTCCATTAAGCTCCGTGTCTATCTGTCCAGATATCACTGCCGGGAACCTCTTCCAACACCTCTATAGAGGTTTTAAAATGTGTTCCTTACATGTGAGGGCCAACACTGCATCGTGGTGCCTTCCACCTGCTTTACCCAGCTGCTGAGCCAGTCCCATAGGAGCAGGAGGCTGGAACATTTGCTTCCCTGACCTCAGATCCCCAGACTGGGGGTCAAAGGTTGAGTCAGGGAGCCCTCTCTATTCCTGGATCTGTAGCAGCCCTTTATTTTGTGAAGTCCAGGGAAAGAAACACTGCCACTGTCCTAGCTCTAGGCTGCAGCACCAATGTGTGCTGTCTGTACACTCTACCTTTGCAAACAGTCCCTTTATGGACCCTCCTCAAATTACGCTCTTAAGCATGTGTGTGTGGGGTTGAGTCTCAGAGAGGTTAGTCACTTGCCCCAAATCACACAGTCCTCTCCCCTGGTCTCTCGCACACATTGCTCATACCTGTAATTATTCTAGAGCAAGAGTCTTCACACTGCAGCATGCACACACCAAAACTTTCCAAGGAAACCAAGGCAAGGATAATTTTA
Organism: Perodicticus potto; assembly: GCA_963574655.1. NCBI lineage: Eukaryota > Metazoa > Chordata > Mammalia > Primates > Lorisidae > Perodicticus > Perodicticus potto. The sequence goes on from CAUYRH010132653.1 coordinate 12,681, forward strand.
AATGGAACGAGTTTTCTTTTCTACAATTTTTGGTAAGTTCTGTTTGCTAAAACAGATATGCCTAAGAACGAACTGGCATTTAAAAGAATTAAGTTATCTGTTCCCCTTTCCTTTACAAAAGAGTAACATCTCCCAAACGGAAATCTTCTAATTCCTGCCTACAGATCTGTGACTCTCCTGTCTTCAGTTAAAATAAAAAAAGCGAAACATGAACAGAACTGGTAAGAAACCCAGTCTCACTCAGCAAAATTCAACCACAGATAAGTGAACTACCTGGAAAACAATACGTGTCACTAGAGGCCTTGAGAAGGGGCGCAGGTGTCTGGGTTGCAGGGTAGTTGGAGAGACGGGAAGGACACCCGAATCCCGAATCGGGATGTGCAAGGGCACACTGGCCTGGCCCCAGAAGGCGCGGAACCTCTAAGCAGGGCGTTACAGGGTGTAAGTGGGTGCGAAGATCCTTTGGTTTGAAATTGGTTAAAGAAATGGAGCTCCGTCTAGACGGGCTCGGCATGTTTTCACTGCGGCTCGGGGACAAGGTCCGTCCGCCAGCAGCTCAGGCTTAGGGGATTTCTGGGGTCCCCGGCCAAGGGGGGCGCGTTCAGTCCCGGGGGTTAAGGCTTTGAGTTCACAGTTAGAACCCCGGTCGGGGCGGGCTCAGTCAGGGCGACCACAGGACCGGGGCCAGAAAGGCGCCCCGCCCGCCGCGCCCCGCCCGCGCCCCGCCGCTCCCCGCCCGCCCGCGCCCGCGCCCCGCCGCTCCCCGCCCGCGCCCGCCCGCGCCCGCACTCACCGGCTCCGAGAACGCGTCACTTCCGGGGCGTCCCCGGCCCCGCCCCGGGCGCTGCGCGCGCCTCCCACTGCGCATGAGCGGAAGTCGCGGGCCGCCGCGCGCTCCGTCCGCTGCTCGTCCGGGTCCGCCGTCCCCAGAGGAGCGGCCCGGGCACCGTCCCTCCCCGGACCCCCGGGCGTACTGCCGGGGACCGGTGCTCCTGGGAAGGCGTGTCTGCAGATAAATCACCTTTGCGACCTAAAGTGAAATCTTCACCCCCAGGGGACCGAATGGAGCCCCCGCTTGACCAGGGACACGCCTCAGTGGGGCGCAGACTCTCCCGGCGTGCCCCGCCCTCCTGGACACGGCCCCTGTCGCCCTTGACCTGCCCTGAGGACGTGCGAGGCGAGCTCCTGGGCTCTGATCAGCAGGTTACCCTAACTGAAAACATCCCATGCCTTAGACAAAGCTTCCTGTGTTTTTCTTTGCTTCGGAAGCAGCGTCTCACCCGGCTGTCCTGGCTAGAGTGCGGTGGCATCACAGCTCACAGCAACCTCAAGCTCTGAAGCCATCTTCCTGCCTCCGCCTCCCTAGTAGCTGAGACTACAGGTGCCCACCACAACACCCAGCTAGCAGCTTCATTTCTTTAACCGGTTCTAAATCAAAGAACCTTTAAACCACCTATAACCTGTAATCTCCTGCTTTAAGGCATTCTGACCGTTTGGGCAAACCAGTGTACCCTTCCATGTATTGATTTATGACTTTATGTGTAATAAACCCCATTAGATTATTGTGTACAGTTGGGGTTATTTTCCATTGACACGTTAAATCTCATTAACCTCATGAAAACTCACTTTATAGGATAATTTCTGACGAACCAGTTTATTAAGAGATTACACCAAAGCATAAACAATTTATAGGCCAAACTTGGACTGAAAAAAAAAATTTAACCAATAAGGATGTTTTTAAAAAAGTACTCACAAATAACGATACAAATTTGCTCTGTTCAATAAATAGAAATGAAGTAATGGCTAAAAAATATTTAAGTGGAAATGGAAACACTCTTCTTTTACAGTTTTGAAGGGATGCCCGGATGTTCAAGCCTATGCATATAAAAACTGATGAAATCAGAGGCTTACCTACACTCCAACTGTATGAGAATTTAAAGGTTTCCTTTCAGATCCTAGGAGATCTTGCCTACCTTGACTCCATTATTAAAGACTCTGTGTGAATTCTGATGTATTTTGTAATATAAGTACCATTTATTCAACTAACTAATGGATGATGAGCTTTTGCGTACCAATGTAAATTTGTCAGCACTTGTGAAAACTGTGGTCATTGCTTTTCAAGTTCAAAACCTGCCAGATGTTGGGGAACAAAAGGAGGAAGAATGAGCATCATTTCTCCAAATCTTCCCTGCGTCTTCACCGGCCTTTGGTAGAGGCAGTCAGAAAACAGAAAGCACCACAACCACACTGCACTAACAATCCACTTTAGCCTACGCCTTTCCCAACATTCAAGTTACAGAAGAGAAAATATAATACAGTTAATGAAAAAGAATTGCTGGCATCACTTTTCCCCACAATACATAAAAGTGGACAACACATTAAATAAACATTGTTATTAGTCATTAAATATATTAACACCAAAAATCATGTATAAATTAGGAAATAAATGTACAAACTATTTCTCAAAGTGCTTTTTAAAATATATACACAACATTCAAGATATTCTTAATGTAAGACATTTCAGACTGAAGTTCTGAGATAAGTTTTTAAAATGTCCTTTAAAAAAAATTATTAATACAGCACTTAAAAAAAAAAAAACCACACACACACACACACACACAAGGCATATTCCCAGATTGGCAAGGAATAAAAATAAACTATTTTCACAGTTATCTAAAATGTTTAACATTTTCAATGGGAAATTTTTAGTCCCCAATTGAGTTGCAAATTAGTTCTATGAAAATTGTCAGAAAGGAAGAGAACAAAATCAAGGGAGATGACTCCCTAAATGAAATTGCTAATACTTTTGTCATTTAGCAATTAAGAACTCTCATTGCAGTAATGTAACATAGATATATACATATATTTTTTTAAGCCCTTACCAGTGTTAAGGGTTTTTTTTAAACCCTTATGCCTACCAAATAAATGCTTCTATCCTCATTTTTGTGTGATATCTATCTTACAGGAGGGGAGAATGTCCCAGAATGGGCCTGGTACTCAGCACAGGCAAGTCCTGTAGTCTGAGCCTTGGTTCTTCATCTGTAGAATGGGAATAGCAGCTGCCTCCACAATTCGCCCATGGGCTGTCAAGATTAAATCAAGCAAAACCCCTAAACGGGCCTGGAAAATTCTAACGCACTCAACTCTGATAAAGTATTACTTTTAATTTTTAAAACATAAAATTTATCGATTAGAGGAAAAAAACAGCAGCAGCAGGTGTAACATAACAAGTATTGGATATTTTTGTATTTTCTTGGCAGTTTTGGGAAATATGTCTGGATTTATCCAAAGATTTTTTGAAAAAAGATTCATAGTAAATATGAATATCATTATCCAAGTAAAGGCTGACTGAATGTCCATGCTACTGATTAGTGGAAGTGCAGAACTTTCCCCTTTGACCACACTTTTCCAATTGAGCTGTCTTTAATGTCTGCACAGAATTTAAATGGGATCAAATATCCTAGGAATGTAAAAATTACTTAAGACGTTTTCTATATAAAGCCTTTGCTTTTCATTAGAAAGAACACAATAAAATTATTTGGGTTCCTTTTAAAAGTAAGATGTGAATTTCAGATATCCCTAAAAGAAAAGGAACACTTGCTTGGAGATCTGAACAAGTAGGTCCTGGAAGAAATAATATACAATAAACAACTTGCCAACTACTTGGAAAACTTGGTATCAATATTTTAAATTATCTATACATTTAAGATTGGGCATATTAAATGTTCAAATCCCAGAAATGACCATCAGATAATCAAAGGTCAAAGAGTAATTCCCAATCACAACCCTGTTCCCAGAGAATCACCCCTCTTTCCTTTAAGGACACTCTCTTCCTGGGTTAGGCTCATTGTACACTGCTCTTGCAGATTCATTATTTATTTGGATTATAGTCCTTGATCCCTCTTTACTTTTTAATATAAAAACATACACCTTTTTGGATGAATGGAACTGGCAAGAGACACAGGTAAGATCAAGTTCTGGAAAAGACCACCTGTGGCCTGTCCTGCGTGCTTTCACTGAGTAACAGAAACCACCCAAACACAGAAGGTGCCCTCCCAGATGCTATGGAGGCCCAGGAAGAGGCTGCCCCCAGGGGTTGCAGGTGTGTCAGGCTGCCGGGCAGCTAGTGAAAGAGTAAGGTACAACCCACAATGTAACAAGTGGTGGCGGGGAGGGGACCAGGGTCTGTTCACAGGAACACGAAGACTGTGGTGTCTTCTAGGTGTGTCCCATCACTGGGCACAGAATACTCTGATGATAAAATGATCCCGGAAGCTAGCCAGAAACATCGAGAAGAGTAGGGGACAAAAACAGTACAGCCTCTCCACCGTTTCAACATACAGTACTATACACAGCACCAAACGTGTCACCACCAAAGCGCCGCCTCGCGCCGGCAGTGCGCACTCGGCATCATACCCAGCATAAAATGAGCACGCTTCACATGCAGACGTAGCATTGGGCAAAGGAGTAACCAACATGTCACAATTCACCAGAACTGCCACCAGCCCGTCCATCCCCTGGATGAACACGCGACCACCGGGCTCCACCAAGGATGTTTGTCCCTTATTGCTGGTAATTTCCATACTGGCCCTGAAAGAGATCAAGACATAGATTTATACCCCAGTAGTTGTGAGTAAAAGGGTCCACACCCAAAGGTAAAATAGACCTCACTCCCAGCCAACATCCAGGTCAGGAGATGGAAGGCAGTACAAAGGTGAGTGGACAGCCTCCACCTTTCTAGAAGCCACCATCTGAGCCTGTGGCTTACTCAGCATCAGAAGGTCAAACAGTCACACTTGGGGCTCACCAGGGCTGGGCCTGGCAAAGTGCCAAACACAATCTCGCACTGACCCCACTGTGTAGGGAGTGGCTCACCAGCCAGCCCCCCAAGGGAACTCAGCCCCATGGGGACTGAAGGGAAAATGCCAGTCCCCTAGCCTGCTGAATTAAGAAGTAAGGGTTGGGGGTGACCAGGGTAATAGGTTTTAGTCAATGAGGAGTCTGAAAACAACAACTGGAGTGCCTGTGTCCAGCAAGGCCGCAGGACACTGACCAGGTCACCTGAGCCGTGACAGATGCAGGGAGCTGTCACTAATGTTCATTCACCCCTCAGCTGTGAGTAATCACATCCTGGGTACCCAGCTAGGCAGGCAGGCAGGGAGGAATGGGAATCCATAACTCCTGAAGGAGCTGGCTGCAATGAGTCTAATTGGCAGGAGTCAACCCAGGCAGGTCCTTCTGCCCACGCCCTGGCACTGACCCAATGAGGGAGGGGCAAATCTCAAACCTGTCAGGGCAGTGGACTCCCGGGACCGCCCCTCACATTTTTAAGTCTATCCCATTGGTTCTCAGATGAGGACAGTTTTTCCCTAGGGACACCTGGCAAAATCTGGAGATGTTTTGATTGTCAGGACTTGGGAGTGGGGTAGATGCTGCCAAAACACCTCAGAGAGCATACAACAGTTCCACAGCCAGCCATGCCCAGGCTGAGCATGTGGCCTTCAGTTACAGACTACCCAGAATTGACATTCCAGAGTTAGAGGGACAGTGCCCAAAATGTGGAATTCTCTGTTGTCTTCCTGGCTTTGTGCCTTTTGTACAGGCAGACAAGAACATACCTATCAGCTGGTTCAGTCTACAATTAAGTTAGACCATCCACTATTTCACTCTGAAGGAAGCACTTTGTCTCATCAAAATTACTCCAGTAACTCAAACTTTATGTCCAGCTACAGACTGTCACCGTCCCTAACTCCAACACGATGCTCCTATGCGTTAGAGCTCCCAGTCCAAACCCAGAAGACCCTGGGGTCTTGCTCTGGGTCTGCCAGCACCAGCACACTAGTGGGCAGAGGTGGCCTCTCGACAGCAACGGGCAGTTGCTTCCAAACCGTGTCCTGAAATGCCACTAAGTTTGTGCCTTTGTGCTCCACCCCAGGGTAGACTTGTATTACGCTCTGCTGAAGTTCAGACTTGTCTGAGCACAACTGGGCTGTCCTTCCCCTCTTTAGGAAGCAGGATGAGCAGCATTCATAAAACACTATTCAGCATCTTAACCTCCCAACCAGCTGAAAAACAACCGAAGTCAATGCCATGCTTTAAAATTTCATTAGCTGTGTAGAATGTGTCTCACCTTGCAAAAGTCACCAGTGGACTCTTCATACACACAGATGATCAGTATGAAAAAAAAATATTTAATGAAAGTGGAAAAAAAAAAAGAAATAAAAAGGACTCTCTTCAAAGGAGGCTCTAAAACAGTGTGCAAGATAAGCCTCCTCCTCTCCCCAGCCAACCCGCACGCCCACGCTGCAGCCACTGGGACCTCTTCTCACTCTCCTCTGCACGACGAACCCACCTTGACCTCAGACCTTCGCATGCCTGCTCTCTCGGCCCGGCTCCCCTTCACCTGCGAGTGCTTCCCCCACACAGACCCATCCTGCAGGGCCCTCCCTGCCCACTCGGAGTGAAGGGCCCTCCTCGTGAGTCCAGAGGCCCGTGCACCCCTTACCCTGCCCGCAGCCTGTCCTGTCCCCTCGCTGCCTGCCCCGTGCTGGCCTCCTTCCTGTCTCACACACCCTTGCTCTTCTGTCTCCTGCAAATGCTCTTCCCTAGGCTCCTTTGGGACCCTGTTCAATGTCACCTCTGTAGACAAGGACCCCCACCTAGTCTAGGACAGCCCCTCACCCTTTCCCCACTTCTGCATCATCTTCCTGGAGCCATCAGCACCTGCCAGACACCCTGCTCATCACCTGCACCAAGAGGAAGACACGCCCTGCCCCAGCCCCCGGCTCCTCTGCAGTCCCTCAGCACCCAGAGCTGGCTCTAGGGCTGACCTGATGGTCTCCTGAACGAGGTGAAGGTGAACATGTCCAGAGACTGAGCACAGGCAGGGACCTCTCGTGTGCTCGGTGCATGATGGGCATGTACAGAGTGAACAAATGAGAGAATGCATGCAAATCGACACTGAATTTAGGGTATAAAAGCCACCTGTCGGAGGGGGGTGGCTTTACACAGGGGTAATTTTTAAAAACCTTACAGGCTCAGAGAATTAACATTCTGGGGGAGACCTTGGAAGCCAGTCAGTTCCTCCTCATTATTCCTCATGACCATGAGAGACATCTTCACTATGTCTTGACAGACACAGAGGGTGGGCACGTCTGGGGACATCCAGAAAGCTTGCCTGCTCATAGCCGTATGGCCGCTGCTGCTGGGTGGAGGGTCCCGTCTGCGATGCCCGGTAGCCTCCGTACTGCTGGCCTTGTCCCTGCTGGTAGCCAGGGTACTGTGAGGGTGCTCCCTGGGCAGGCCCTGAGGGGACACACCAGGACCTGTGAGACCAACCCAGTTCTTCCACCTTTTGCAGACCCCCCAGCACCCAGCACCTGCTCCTCCCCCCAATAAACCTGTGTGGGGAGAGACCCTGTAGCCCCGGACCCAGCCCCTCAGGCTTGCTGCCTCCCGAAATCAGGTGAGTAGCTGTTCCTGGTGGCGGTTATGGCGGCTGCTGTAAATTGGTCACCAGAACTGGGAAAAGCCCAGGCAAAAGAGAAAGACGCTTCATTTCTATGAAAACGAAGTAGAAGGCTATGGAAGGAACTGAAAAAGGCCAAGCCACTTTTTGAAATGCTATGTAATTAGCCCTGGTAATACTTCACATCCTTGGTAGGACCACCTGTGGGCATCAGAACCCAGCATATGGGGTTCACCCTCATATGAGGAAGCCACTCTGAGTAGCCCCAGGCTTATTTTTTTTTTTTTTTTGAGACAGAGTCTCAAGCTGTCACCCTGGATAGAGTGTCGTGGCATCACAGCTCACAGCAACCTCCAATTCCTGGGCTCAAGCGAGTCTCCTGCCTCTGCCTCCCAAGTAGCTGTGACTACAGGCACCTGCCACAACGCCCGGCCATTTTTTGGTTGCAGCCGTCATTGTTGTTTGGCGGCCTGGGCTGGATTCAAACCCGCCAGCTTAGGTGTACATGGCTGGCACCTTAGCCCGTTGAGCCACAGGCGCTGAGCCTAGTTTTTCCATTTTTAATAGAGACAAGTCTCGCTGTTGCTCATGCTAGTCTCGAACTCCTGAGCTCAAGCCATCTACCCACTTTAGCCTCCAAGAGTGCTGGGACTTCAGGCGTGAGCCACCACGCTCCGCCTGTCTGTCAGTTTGTTAACTGTTTTATTCTGTCTTAATCTGTGGCATCAGGGCAAGGAGCATTATCGTGTGGTTTAGACAAGACATGTGCAGAAATAATGAATAATGCCCTTACATTCAAATGTTAACCTGCAGATTATCTGCACGTTTGTGTGGACACAGAGGAAGAGCAGGCGGCATGCCTCACTTGGAGCACAGTGCCCCGGCCTGTGGGTTGAACCAACAGTACTTATTTTCTCACAGTTCTGGAGGCTGGAAGTCTGAGATCAAGGTGCTGGCAGATTCCTGTCCTGGGTAGGAACCAGCTTCCTGGCATGCGAGTGGCCACTTTCTCACTTAGTCCCTTCATGGCAGAGAATTAGAACTCCAGTGTCACTTATTGGGCACTCATCCTATTGGGTCACGGCCCCACCCTTATAACCTCATTTAACCTTAATTACATCCCATCCTTACTCCCAGCATATAAACATTTGGGGTTAAGTCTTCAACTCACAAGTTTTAGGGGAATGCAGCTCAGCCCGTGGCAGTGTGCTGCGTCAGTATCTGTTGTGTGTCTGTATTTCTTCCTGTTTTACCCGGGAGGTAATTTGACCACAGACTGAAATGTACCATCCGAGATACAGGCTGCATCAAAGAGATGGATGCTTGGAGACACGCTGGTCTCCCTCAGGGGTCTGGGCAGGGGCACTGATTACTGGGATCCGCACCAGGGGAAGAGTTTGGGCTCAGTGTGGACGCTCAAGGTATTGGATTGGTGTGCATGGGCTGAGTCTGACAGTGTCCTGAGCTTCTGCTCATTGATCCTTGTCACCTTTGGCCCCTCAGTGGTCATGTCTTGTTACCTGTGTAGCACTTTTCCTTTCCTCTCTGACCCTGAAAGAATGTTGCTTGTGTTTCCAGATTAAGGCTCTTCACAAGAGGTAGGCAGCAGAGCCACTGAGGCTTGGAAAGGGACTGGCATTAAGTTTATCTTATTCAAACGAGAATTTCTTTGCTAGAAACAGAGTTTACAATTTTGCCCACTGGTTCTTACCGCGTTTTTGGTTGTCTGTCTCTGAGGCACAGCTAGTGCTCTTGTTCTTGGTCTTTTTCCTCCTGGCCTTTGGTGCAGAAATGAGGCAGCTCTCCCAGGATCGTTCCCCTGGGGGCGTTGTCAGCTGGAGATGTATTTATTTATTTTATTTATTTATTTTTTATAATTTTATTAAATCATAATTGTGTACATTGGTGCAATCATAGGGCAGAATGTGCTTCATATACAATCAGAAACATTTTGATCGTACTGTGAGAGATAGCCTTCATAGCATTTTCTTAATCACTATATAAAGA